>JAHWFP010085669.1:0-11063 GCA_023313725.1 Lithobius niger | reverse complement strand
TGTCCAAACAAGTAGCCCAAGTGTACGCTAATTTTGCATGCCGACATGACTATACAATCTTGTTATCCAGTTCGTACGTACGAGATCAGTGGCGCCGCGTGCCTACGTCAGTCGGCTGAAAAAAAAATAACGAACCTTGTATGTTTGCTGCGAACAAAAATCTTTGAATATTTGTAGTGGAGGATTTCCCCAGTGGATTCGACCCATTTTCGAACTTAGACCTAGAAATATGCCATAGAATCTGTGTGCAAAATTTGACAGAAGTCTGATAATTCGTTCAAACGCTAAGCGCGAACACACAGACAAACCGTTCGCATAAGAGTCTCAGTCGACTCTAATTGACATTGTCTTTTATTTAACGTGTAGCGGTAATCTATAGCTCCCATTACCATTGCTACTTGATGCGACCACGCATACTCCAAGCTGTCATTGTGCCGGGAAATGGAGCTTAGCAAGCCGACGCGGCGTAGCTGGGACCGGCTTGCTTCAACGGGCGTTACCATGAAATGACACTTCATACCCGGTAATGGCCTAAGCCTAACAATGACTCGCCGTGTTTGACGAGTTGACAATAAATAATTATCGCATGAAATATTTCGAGATTATTGTCCTGTTCTAGAATGATTTACCTGATTGCTAAGCATTGTAATTTGTTCGACATCGCTACCCGAATTGTTAATATGCGAAGTTTACTACGGTTGTTATCAGCGAAGCGAGAGAATAAGCCGCCATTGTTTTTTCTTCGTTTACACTAAAAGGCGATTCGGAATGGGCAAAAAGTAACCTCAAGCCAAACCCAGCGTCTGCAAAGGATGCAAAATTTCTCGTAGAGTCGAGAAACCTGTTGGAATTCGGCTTACGATAAGTTTCAAGACTACAATTTTTGGTGAACTTACGTTTTAAGCCAAGATTTCGATGCGCTTTTCACGAAAACGCTTACGTTTTGCAAACGATCAAGTGAGACTAGGCACCCAGGTTGGTTTCCCAATGTTGTGTAGGCAAAAGTGACTCAGAGCCCCACCCCCTCCAAGCAGCACCTCGGACTGCCCCCCTTGGACATTTACCTCCTTCAAATATGACTTCGGACATTCCCACCTAAGGGAACACTCAATTAAGTTACGTAACGCTCATTTTCGTCTTTTTTTTTACCATTTCTGCGTGAAACTCAAAATCAATCCAAATTTCGCGAATCAACAGAAAAAAAATTTGCTTTCATTGCTTTATTTACGAAATAAAGTAATCTCCATTACCAGTTTGTTATGTAGCTCACATGTAACCCCGCACAGACAAATTTCCCGTCGCATGCACAACTACTAACGTAACCCAGCGCGCTAACATCCAAACCTTCACTGCACACGCGTCAATACCCGACAAACTGACTGTCATCGGACATGCAACATAAGGCACAGACCACTTAATGAATATTCCGTCTTTCAAACCAGAAAAAACAAAATCACAATTAAGTGGCGAACCATCAAATCCATTCATGTTGGACGCCTCTTGAACACCCAGTATATCTGCAAACTGCAGGAGCTTTTCGGCCTTTTCCAGCATGTTACGAAGACCCCGCGCGTTCCACGCTGCTATGGACGGGATACACGCTAAGAATGCTGCACCTCAAGTGATCCCCCCCCCCACCTGTCTTCCGGACAGCCCAACTCTCCTCTGCCTCACCCAGACTGACCACAATACTCGATGATACACTCACTTGGTTATCAACACAACTCACTGATTCACACACTGGAGGACACTGAACACTAACACTTGTCGCACTTTCACACTGGTCCCTCGCATGTGCAGATGACTCTAGATCGCTCCCAGCTGGTTCATTCTGTGCCTCTAAACTCTTAACCATATCTTCCTGAGTCTCGTCATCCACCAAATCCTCATGCTGATCAGGGGGCGGCAAAACCTTGCGATGCCGCTTACCACTTCTTCGTCGCTTAGCAGGTGGAGTTACCAACCATCTTCCATCACTTTTCTCCTGTGACACTTTATTTCCTTCAACAGCTCTTCCCCGATCTTCGCCAACAGCCACATCAGGGTTAGCGGTCGTGGCCACAATATTCAACGAAGGAGCCCCGTCAGTGCTGGCACTCAGCCCCGGGTGCACAACCACTGACTCCCTTGGTCGTCGGTCCCCACCAGGTCCACAGTAACTCAATACCGCTGCACCTGACGCCACGCTGTTCAAGGACTTTTCCCGCCGAGCAGCACGTCAGTGCTCACAGAGGTCTTTCGGGTCGCGGTACTCACCGCAGGATGTGCACTCAAGGCTGTCGCACGCGGATCTAAAATGGCCACGCCTTTTGCAGCGCAGGCACTGCGGATATAACAAGCCCTGTCAGATATAACAAGCAGTGACGGTACACCTCTTACTAGGAGAACATCCGGAATGTCTATTGTCGTCGATTCACAAATGAAAGACACAATACGAACATTAGTTGCACACACTGGTTTCCCACGAACTATCAACTGTTCAAACGCATGCTGGTCAAGCGTGCCAAAGTCACTTATTGCCTTTGCAACATCACCAAAGTAATTGCATGTGGCAGCCAGTGCAGTCTGGCATCAATCCGTTGTTCATGCAAATCGTACGTTTCTACATTATGTCCATTTATAATTAGCTTGGCTCTCATCAACCGGCGTTTTGCAACCGCTGAACGCAACATCACTTTGAATGCATTGCTTGACCGTAACAAACCTACAGACCCAACCTCACCCGGCCCAACCACCTCTTCAACTGCCAGGAAAATGTGTGCTGTCCACGGCTTTCCACCTATCCCACACAACAAAATAACCGACCGTGACAAGTCTACATTCATGAGGCTTCACCCATATAGTTTTCGTAAAGTCGTCATATTCCGGGCACGGTTTCGCTTAGCAGGATCTTCACTCTGCTCAACTACCTCTTTCACTACTTGCTTTCCTTCACTTACAGCTGTTGAAAACAGAGCTTTAGCTGATTGAAGCACCGTGTACCTTTCGCTCTGCTTGTCAACGTCATTACCACCATTACCATTGTTGCCGTTTCCATTGTTGCTATCACCGCCATCTTCCAACATTGCGTAACCCCCACTTACCCCATTGTAACAATCACGTCCCTATTACCTATAACCAACACAACGAAGGTTCGAACCGAGTGACTGACCTTAAAAAAAAACCGCTCAAAGTCATTCTGCCAAATTAAGGGTTGTAAACAATCAAACATTAATATGGGTAAAACGGCAAAAAAACTTTGGGGGGGGGGGGGGTGTCCCTCGCAAAATTTCGAGCAATTTAAAAAAAAAAGATACATCATTACATTTTTTTTTATCATTTTCGTTGCATCTTGAGAAACCAATTACGCATTGATTCGTCCTTTTAACTCGCAATTTTCGCGCAATTTTAAAATGAGAATTTAATATGTGGGATCACCTAATTACGTAACGTAAGTGTCTCCCGAATTTACAGTACTAAGTTCCCCAATTAGTAGACTCCCTTTTGCTTTAT
This sequence comes from Lithobius niger, assembly GCA_023313725.1. Lineage (NCBI taxonomy): Eukaryota > Metazoa > Arthropoda > Chilopoda > Lithobiomorpha > Lithobiidae > Lithobius > Lithobius niger. The sequence goes on along the minus strand of JAHWFP010085669.1, from coordinate 7,571 downwards.
AAGGCGTGTGCGTTATTTATACCACTGTGCCCTATAACTAATTGAGTATCGTCTTTTAACAATGCTGAGAGCGTTCTTTGCTTGTATGCTGACCACAACAATGCTTGCATGCATACATGCAAAATATACCAAAATTTCCGGTATCCATAATGTAAATTTGTCTGAAAGCGTGTTTTTAGCTGAAAGTGTACTACAAATTACATGATTTGTGGGATTTTGTGTGATGACTGTGATTTTGTCCGGTATCCTAGATACCAGAATACGGTAGATTTTGCATGCACGCTTGCATGTATTCACTCATGGACTCGTGAACAAACGGAACAGAAAGCAGGGGTAGTTCCGTTTGTTCAAAGGTAGCAATTGTTGATTAATGCCACTTTACTGCTGTGTAGTAGTGTTCGCATTGTTTAACCCTCCTTTGTAACAACTTCAACCTCATTATTGTACCTTCTTTCCTTTTTACCTTCACTCTCTAAATTGTATCCTTCCTCTTCTTTCCTTTCTCCCAGCAAGTCTTGAACGGTGTAAAGTCTGTTTTGCAACAGTAACAGTAGGCCTAACCGCCATATTGCATATGTGTAAAATGTGGACTTGGGAATCTGAAGCTCTGTACTCTTCATCAGCCCAACACTATCTGTCACTGTTGGCAGTGCAGAGCTACTACGTAGTGTACCTGAGTAACGTTAGTTTTTACTTCTTTCGGATACGACGACGAGTGAATATCGAAAGGAATTCAAAATACAAGGAGTTGGATCATCCCCAGCAGTACAATAAAGGCTTGTGGACCGTGTGCCAGAGTATCGCTTCTGTTGGCTCTAAACACAACACCCTCAACAGCACGGACCTCTCATAGCGTGTGGCTCTTCGCCCTTCTTGGTTATTATTATAAGTTTCCGGGATTTTCCACACACTGCCCCAATTACCATCTTTAAAGGGGTTCAACCAACTCTACTGATCCTCACCCCACAAGATAGTCACATGCGATATGTTTGGGCGTATGTGGGACAAATTGCTACGGCATTTGCTTCACACGTCAGACATAAATGGTAGCATATAAGTGGTGATACCGTAAATGGAGCACAAAGTGAAAGGGTAGTACCATAAATGGTGATACCATAAGTAAGCGTCGATACCATAAATACCAGTGTTATCAAGCTGAAGTTCCGCCATAAAAATTAGTCACCTGTCAAGAAATGCTTCACCCGAGATTGGTCATGCAAGCTTGGGGACCGACTCAGCAAGATCGTAATCGATTGAACCACCATGGACATTATAATGCCTACAAAGGAATACCAATTTTACAAGGCACCAACACTTTTAAGCACTGGAGAGCCTTGTGGCAACTAATATTTCTCTTCTGCCATTCACCTGCTTGGCAGAAGAGAAATATTAGTTGCCACATGTCCTCGAACACGATTGCCCTGACCCAGAAGAAGCTACACAACAAGTGACTACATGGAGACAAATAAAGGCCAAACGCAGATTAATACTACTGAAAACCATGTCGCCACCCACTACTCAGCATAACGTTCCACAATGTCCGAAGATCCAGAGTCGTCTGGGAACGCCTACACGTAGACTTTGCAAGGGTAAATCCGTTTAACCAGATGCACAGATTAAATGGCGTAATGAACATCAAGATGGCATCTATTGAAGACGTTGGTACGTACATGAGGAGAGCTAGATACTTCTTGGAGGAATTACAACTGGTTAGCCTACCCCTTACAAGAAACTAAAGCTTGCACATGTATTTTACGAGGTGTGATTCATCCTGTTCTCGCGGTAGTGCGAGAATCCTTGCTACGTTCCGGCAGACCATTGGACTTAACAACACTTCAAACTGAGCTTGTTGACAGTGTCAAACATGGCAACGCATAAGCTGTATGTACGTCAACAACCGGCTTCATGTGCAGAACTAGTAGGCAAACTCCTGTTGAGTTTAGAGCCGCTTGTTCTAGCCCAGCCCAAGTAAATTTCCTCCACGAAGACGTCATTCTAGCACTTATTACAACTCTGCGTACAGAGCCGAAGAACAGGAATACTACCGAACTAGTGACGAAGAGTCACTACCACGACCACCACCACCTAAACAGTCAACTGGACGCACTTGACGTAAATATGACCGTATAACCGGGTCGTCGTCCGTGTGTGTACTGTTCCGGTTTAAATCACACGTTTCACTCCTGTGATTGGTTAGATATTAGAGATTGCCCCAGGGGACCCAGGTGCTTGCTTTGTCAAGGATTTGGACATCTGCGAAAAAGCTTCCCTTCTGCACCACCAGGGGGCTGCTCACATAAGAAACCGTCACACGAAACCTCTGTGAAATCCGTAAGACCGTCGACTAACAAGCCGCCATACCCTATACTTGGAAACCACCCTTGGAAAAATGTCAACAATCAGCAGACCCAAATCAGGACGAAGTCCCATTCTTGTGCCAGACGCATAGAGCTTGTACGTCAAGCCCAACAACTTGGACAACATCCCCTGTCAATGCGAATGAAATTATTTCGTATGTAAATGACCATGAGGGCCCTTCCGAGGCCCCAGAGATCTTTGAACACGATTTGGGCGCGTCCCTCGTGATCATGGCACATAGTCTAAATGCCCTAGAGTTTGTGTTGCTTGCTTTGGCTGCTGATGGCGTTACCACGACTGGAGTTTTAGTGGGCGATATCCGCGTCAGAGGACGAGACAGATTTGGCCATCCGCTTAACCATTCTGTTATAAAAAATGTTGTGGAAATGGCAACAGCTGCAAAAATTTGTTATAGCATCTCGACTCTTGAATGCTGGACTTAATAGTAATTTGCGATCCAAAGGTTTGTACGTATGCCAAAAGAAATGCCCCCGCAATTTGCTCATGTTTGGCGAACGTTGCCATCACCTTTTTAACGTTGATTTATTAGTAGACGAGTCTTATGACGTAGAAGGTGAAACAGTGTTTCGTGAGCTGGATATAGCTAAGGCCAGGGGCGTAACAAATATTGTGTTTGGTCATGATGATACTTATCATAAAGCATGTTACGTTAGACAATTTGTACATGATGCTCCTTTAAGTGTGCCTGACCAGCTTCCCCATTTTCTACATACTGTGGCTCTAAATGCGTCTGCACCTCCGTTTGTCCCGTTAGTTGCCATACTGCTGTTTGCCCTACCACCCTCTCGGAGGCTGTAACTGTTAATAGCCCTGTTAGACAATTATCCCCTCCCCCCCTCTCTATACCGTTAAAGGGTATGCACCCCTGCCCCATTTTCGCAAGTGGGGAAAAACATTCCCCACTAAAGGTAGACGTGTCCGTCCTAAAAAATTCACCCCTTTACTTGAAGTGTGGGCTTATTGCCATGCCATAAACTTACAGTCACCCTTACCAACCGGTTACCATGATGCTGTTAAAGGGTCGGAAGGCAAGCTCTGGAAATTAGTTAAGGATGCCGAAATAGCTGTTTTAGAGGAAATGCAAGTTTGGGACGTAGTAGAACGACCTCCCGAAACTGGGGGTTATGGACTCCAGGTAGGTTTTTGCACGCAAATATAATAAAGACGGTACATTGCAAAACTTACCCGTCTTGGCAGTCTTAACCCGTCTCGTTGTGTGCGGCTGCTCAGCCAAACCTGGCCTCAAGATCGACCAGGTATCCTCGCCTGTGATAAGAGCAGCTCTCTTCGCTTGATTTTAGCTCTAATTTCCTATAAGGGCTGTGCCTTCCACACAGCAGACATCCGCTCTGCCTATCTCCAAGGTGACTTATTCCATGAAATTTATTTGCACCCCCCCCCCCCTTGGGTTTCACAAAACGCCCCGTAAAGGGGCGCTCTCTTGTATGTAAGTTGAAACGGGCCATCTACGGCTTGCGCTAGTCGGGGAGACGGTGTCTTTTACACAGAGCCAGTGGGACCCCTGTGTGTAATATAAGCGTGAGGGGGGCGAGCTCGTGCTAATTGGATTGCACGTCGACGATTTATGTTTCGGCGGCCCCAATCACCTCATTGATGGCGCTCTGACCCAAATACTCACTTGACAATAGTGGAGACCACGAACGCCCTGTATTTGGGGATACTTTTGGAGACTGGTGATGATGGACTTTGTTTCACAGAAGGCGTTCATACTGAAGACCCTCGAGTTCTTGATGACGGACTGTACCCTCGTCGCTTCTCCTTCCCTGGTTAGTCAAAACCTCGACCATTGTGCAGACCCCCCCCCCGAGTCTTCTCTTCTTTGTTTCTAACACCAGACCCGATATTAGGTATGCAGTTATCACCCTCGCCAGATTTAGTCACAGACCTACTCAGCTGCATTGGACTGCTGCTGAACGTATTTTACGTTACTTGCGCGGCACCCTTGGCCGTTACCTATATTTTCCTTCTTGTGCTCCGATGCAAACCATTGGATATTCTGATGCAACGTGGAGTGTCACCGATGATGCGCGTGGTTTCTCTCTACTTGCTTAAGGTGGCGAATTGTTTGGTAGTCTGGCGCACGTTAAAACAAAAAATGGTTGCAGAGTCTGAGCTACGTGAGCTACGTCTGAACTTGTGGCTATTACAGAGTGTGCTAAAGATTTGTGTTGGGTTCACTTCATGTATTGAGTTTGGCTTTCCGACCTAACAGGCAACCCTTCCGTCCTACATTCAGATAGCCAGTCGGCAATTGACATCGTGTATAGCTTAGCGTGCGGTAGAGTATGGTCCTTGCGATCCGTGGTTGACCAACTTATTCTTAGCCTTGTTTTGTGAGGAGCGGAAATTTTCTACGTAATTCCAGTAATTATGACTCTGATTATATTATTGACTTGTTTTATTATAAATGGTTATAAAGGGGCTAAGCCTATTTCAAAAGGATTTTTTAACATAGATTTACAAAATTTCTTTTCGGCTGATGTTGCATTGCTAAGCTGCTACAATTTCAATTTTGTAGTGTAAATGTCTAAAATTATGTTGCAAACTGCAATGCGATACTGCTCATTTCGAGCCCTGAGCCCTGGCAAAGCAACGGCTCAACCCCCCCCCCCCCCAAAAAAAAACTGCTTTATCTTTTCAACTTATATTATCAAGAGACCAAAAACGTGGTTATCGGCAGGATACTCTTAAAAATCCTTTTATTATCATCAGTACTTAAAAATTTTTACGGCCGTAGTTTAATAATATCTCCTGATGTAGTCCTGGCCTGCAGTTGATCAGTGTTACGGCTGCGCAAATTCCTTGTAGTGGTGCGCCTTTCGGGTATCAACTATGAGAGCGTCTTGTTAGCACATGGTTTGTTTCGTGATTCAGTTGTTAGCATGATCGTTTTGAAGAATTTGGTTTCCAAGCAATTTGAATAATTTTAAGCTAGTTCTAATTGAGTCAGAATGATTTTGTGGGCTGCCAATGTGAGGTATTACATTGCGATAAAGATTACTAAATTACAATAAAGTTTTTTATCGTAATTTGAGACTAACTTGAAAATAATACATATGATTAGGCCTTTCTTTTGGATTTCATGCCAAGGTGAATCACGTATGTCTTTTCTTAAAATTCAAGATTTTACTTGCTGGTTGATGCTATAAAGGACTCTCTTGCATCGTGCAGAGTCCTTTATGCGAGTCCTTATTAGGACTGATCGTTACCACCAAACTGGAAAAAAACTGGAAACTGGAAAAAAATACATTTCTGGGCCCGAATAATGACACTTTCGCAGTCAAAATTTCTAAGGCTGTGCAGATACCAATATTGGTACCGGGACCGGCTGCAGGTACCACTGGTTTCAGTATCGGACCGGCACCGGGTTAACAAGTACCGGAAAAAGTACGGCATCGGCTTGTCTTTTCCAGAATCGGTATTTCCGTACATTAATAATGTGGCATAATGTTCCCAACGCTACTAAAACTTAAGCAATATTTAAATATGTAATCTGCTAAGTTTTCATCTCGTGGAGCTAAAGTGTTAGCAAACAATTCCTTCGTTAAAGTGATACTTTTGTTACTTCATTTAATTACCGACGTATGAACACGTTCGTCTGGATTCTTTATCATGTAACATCGGCATCGGCAAATGACCAATAGCACCGGTACTGAGATCAGAACCGGGAAAACGGGCACCGGTATTGGGAAAAGTGGCACCGGCACAGCCTTAAAAATTTCCAAAAGTGTCTCACCTTCTGTCCTCACCCACGATTTAAGTGTGCGATTACGAATTTTAGTGACTCTTCTTGACGCTAAATGACGATATTAGCAGTGATTTAAGTTTTAAATGATTCAATTTGTATTCATATTTTTTCCCCCTAAAAAGAACAAACATCTGATTAAAAAAAAATGCAAAATGAGTTAGTTAAACTGCTAATAACTGTACGTAGTGACAAAATTGGTACTAAAATTGGTAAATCTAAAATTCAGTTTATTACTATACAACATGTAAAAAACAACGGATTTTTTTATTCTAACTGTATTTACGAGAGTTGAAAAAGGCCTATCTACATCATTAATGATGTGCGTGTGTATTCTGCTACTTCTCTTGAACTAAGGCACCTACAAAGATGAGAGTAATACCAAGTGAAACATGATTAATTTACGCTTCGAATAGGCCTATTTTTTTTGCTGTAACTTGATTGTTGACCCTCAAATACGCGAAAAGCTGCTTTGAAGACATTAAGTTCGACCAGGCAAACTAATCAACTAAATTACAATAGAGTGAGCGAAGAATAGAATAGAAAAAAGACGGTGCCAGCTAAAGAATTATATGCTTTTTCCCCCTCCCCCAAACTAAGAACTACGGAAAAATATATCCGGCGGCGTTTAAAGGAGTTTAGCGAGGGCGCAGATACGTCAGCCGGAAGGACGTTCCAGGGCTGCAGAAGAATTGGTGTCTGTTACCAAGGGAGAGATTTCCCCAGAGTTTTAAAGGGTGACCACTGGTATTCGAGGTTGAGTATAGGAAAAAATCTTAGATGTCCGCATGAATTGTTACTGTACTATTTTCCTATTGAAGCGAATTGTTATTGTAATAAACAAGAGTAAACCTTTTCTGATGTTTAAGTATACATAATATCTGAACTTTTAAGTATACTGAATGAAATAAACAGACAAAGAACCTATAAAACCCTATTTATTTGCTGAAAAATAACCTATAAAGAACCTTTATTTTAAAGTTTACAGCCTATTTTTTAACTATAATATCAGGGGTCGCAGCCAACCTATAAAGGCCTATATTTTAATTCTGGCTCTATATTTTTGCCAAAATAACCTATAAAACCTATAACAACCTACATTTTTAAAAGCTGGTTTTCTGGAGCGATGTGTTTTTGAACTGCAATCTCATCATTTTAGTTATTAAATGAAATCGGTCGAATGACTACGTCTGCAAGGTTACCTTTTCGTTAAGTTCGAGCGCATAAATCTGAAAACTTGGTTATCGGCAGGGTACTCTTTAAAAATCCCACACACCCGGGAAAAAGTAATGGAGGATAAGTCGCTTAAGAAAAAATTAAATCACTACTTAAATCACTAGGGTCTTATCATTAGTATTTTATAATTAGTCGTTGTTTAGTAATACCTCCTGATGTAATCCTGTCCTGCAGTTTGAGCAGCATTACG
>JAHWFP010085668.1:17067-32476 GCA_023313725.1 Lithobius niger | reverse complement strand
AATTTACGTTTAGTATATTAACCTATTTGATTGGTTTTTGCGTATCGACATTTATTACAAATCCTATATTATGATATAATGAATGCTGTCAAACACGTGTCTGAAAATTCATGAAACCTGTCGATTACATGAATTTGGATCATAGTAGTAATGTTTATATTTTTAATGCAGTAATGTTTTAAACAAGACGTCAGCGTTTTCATGAAAACTATTAGGCCTATACGAAAAACTCGTATTGAAATACTAAGAACGGAAGCGTTTTTATTTCTTTACGCATGTTTTTCGAAATTTTATGAGAACGCTGATATTTTTTAAACATTTAACAGTGTCAAGCAGAACGTTTTACGTTTCAGTCAAAGTGAAGAAGCAAAAACAAAATTTTCTCCGAATTTTTGGTAGATTTATGTCTGATCGTAAATGTTTACGAGCAGAAATAAATCGACTGAAAATTCGCAACGAATTTAGTTTTTGTTTCTTCACTTTCGCTTAAACGGAAATGTTTCTGTTTGCTTCTATTAGCCAAAGTGAAAATAAACGCTTGTCACCGTTTCGATTCTTGAAACATCACTCTTTAAAAATAAAAACACCACCAACATTTTATTTTAAACGATTTCATCGCTTGCAATAATTTAACGTCAAGTTATTATATGTCTGCCCCAAAACAAGACTTATTAAGGATTCCCACCAAGCTTTTCGGCCGTGTGAAGTCGTGATATCAAACGCCGAGCTAATACCACCGCGTAATAGTTCGATGGTTAAATGAAATACATCATGAAAATTGCTTACTGCGCAATTTTCAATTATTTCATTAAACGTTTGAAGTCTTAGTCGGTGGAATGAGCTAGGCGAAAGAGCTTGGCGTTTGATATCACGACTTCACACGGCTGAAAAGCTTGGCGGAAATTCTTTTTTTTTTTTTTTTAGCAATTATGAGATGGAAATGCCAACCTAGTTTTCTGGTCCATTTTTTTTTGTGTGTGTGGCTTTCGTTATATTTTGAGGGCAACAGTCATCTTTTTCAAATGATTAGTATTTTTTATTAGTACTGCAGTATCTCCTTGCAAACGCACGGATCTATTTAATGTTCAGTTTGGCATTGTTGGATAATAAGAACTTGATTAAAACAATGTAAAACGATCAATCTGGTCGTTTAGAGGTCCCTAACCCCTGAACCACTTGACCAATTAGAAGAGTCCTTATGAAAAGGGCACATCTCCAGAGCAATACCTGTGAAATGCGCTAATAACCAGCTTTATTCACAGCATGGAATTATTTTCGTGATACAAAAAAAGCCAGTAACTAGTAATTAGACAAATATCAACGATATTCAGGTAGTATTTTCATAAAGAAAATGGTAATAGTGACTAATAGTGACTTTTATGTTGTCAGGTGACCAATGTCTCCCGATCAAACAAGTTTCAGCCTTTTCTGTCGCATTGTTATTTATCCTCAGATAGCTGAAAACAGTCAAACTATACCTTAGCTGTAAAGACACAACCTGTCTAGTGGTCGACATGCTTATATATATATGTATTATCTGGATGTTATCTTTTATCTTGGTGGGCGAAACGCTATCTTGTGTCTTGATAACGATATGCTGGAGGCAGCAATTGGGCTAACTGCAAGGGGCACTGGATAAACATGAAGGGGGGGGGAAGAAGGGCGTCTTATTGAATCCAGTGCTGTTACAGCGGATTTCGTAGGCCTAACCGCATGATTTTTTTTCGATTTGTTGGCAGTTGCCGACATTTTTAGCAAGTGGAATATTTTCTTTTCCGATTACAACCTCGCAGAAAAAGGGATTGGAGAAAACAACGTCATTTCAGGCTTAAGAAATCTGCTGCTCTCAAAGCACTGGATTGACTAGAAATGCCGTTGTTTTTACCTCCATTTCAATCTGTGTCCCTTAGCCCTCCAAATGCCTAGACTCGGAGCCAACATGGCGTTATTGTCGCTACGCTATGAAAGTGTTACACATTTCAGGTCTGCAAACCTATAAAACCTAATGTTGAAAGGTCTTCTTTCAGCCAATGTATCTGCAAAGTGCGTTTACAGGTTTTTTTCTTTAGCTAAACAAGGTTTTCTTGGTGTGCTTACAGTAATATGCGTTCATATTTTAACTAGCTCGTTCTTACAGTGCAGTATGGTAGTGAGGGACAGTTGGTTACAACCCCCCCCCCTCCTCCCCCTAGAAGGGGCCTGTCTGCCGGTCAAGGATCTGGAACAAAAAACAGCCTCGGGTAACGTTGGGTGGCTGTGTACCAGTCCGTGTAAAAGCTGTTGCTACGGCACCATTTTACAAGAGGCAGGCAAAATCCCAAGATGGATAGATAGTTGGGTAAACATTTTACGGAAGGGGTCTAGAGGAAATCCTCACTTCGAATATGTCACCGAAATATAACGTACAGAATGTAAACATTTAGGCGTATTCTTTGTGCGAGGGTTCATATCGACCTGGAAATTCAATAAAACTCAGGGATAGCCAGGGATAATCGTTTTTATATAATCACCGTTTTTTTTTTATATGAACCGTTTTTGTTTTCATTTTATGAATTTCGTTTTTAGAATGAACCGTGGGGTCTCGTAAATTCCACTCGCCTTGCTCATTCCTATCTTCATGTCCTATTTTTTTTACATAAAAAAATTGAGAAAAATTTTCATCTACCGTATCCAGATGTAGTTATGAAGCCAGGCCTCCACAAAGGGTAGTTGTATGTAATTGAAAAATAATAAATAGGTGAAAATATTTTGGTCAGGGACATTTGAAGAAATAAGTCACGGAATATCACGGAATTCTGCATGCGCTTTTTTGTTTAAGTTATTTTTTTTTAATATATTTTCGACACAACCGTTTTTTTTCAAGCTCTTTAAAGGTTTTTGTCTTTTTATTCGCGCTTTTTCATTTTAAATAATTTTTTTTTAGGTTTTGTCTGTGACATCACGTGTTGTCGTCGTGTAAACTTGATGAAACCCGGTGTGAAGGCAGCCCTCGTCCGTACGCACATTTTAAGCCCAACCACAAGTCCGTGAGACCTCTGTGAGCCGAGCTATTCGAAAAAAAACCTGCGACCCCCTCAGAACGGATGTTAACCGTCACCATTTGAACTCTGAAAAAATGGCTAAGTAAGTCATCCTGATACAACTTGAAATGATTTGGAATTAACAATGCTGTGATAATGGCTTATTGAATACTCACATTAAGTCACAACGAAAAAAAAAAGAAAAGAAAACTGAGAAATGTTGTAAGAATTTGATGTGCTCTTTAGGCCCTAATATTTCAAAATTGGCTTGGTGGGAAAATATCCCAGGCTCCCTGCCACAAACTTGTTTGGCAGCATGCTTTTTCCCCAAAATTCATGAGGAATCCTGCTTTGTCCCCAAACGTTGTTTTGATAATTAAAAGAAAATTAATTATTCATCACAATGCACTGTACGTCTTCACTTGATTTCTTAAGGAGTTTTAAATTATTAAAACGCAAGAATAAATCTGATTCGTTTTAATAATAGGACATTTGAAAATACCCTTGTTCAACATGAAACAAGGATATTTTTAATAAACTATTTATCCTCTATAGGCTATACAACGACGATAAACAGTGCCGATACCTAATATAGTCCTATTTTTCGAAGTAGGCCTATAATATACAATATGGCCACCTTCCGAATATGGCGACCAGTTGTAAATTCACTATTGCTGTTAGTTTGTTAACAGAATTTTGTTGTTTTACGCTTGAAAATGGAAAAAAGAAATAACCACCCCAACTGCTTCGAATATGAGGTGTTTCGTTTACTGCGTTTCGCATTTTACTGCATTTCTTACGAACGAAGGACATGCGTTTACAAACAAGGACTGCAGCATAGTGTTACGGTTTTGTATTCTTTTCGTAAAAGAATTTTAAAAAAATGGAAAAATGAAACTAAAATTTTCTAATTTCGGCAGCCTACATTTTTACTTTACACGTGTAAAAGGTGGCGTGCACGGGGGGGGGGGGCCGAATTGTCCCTGCCGTTTCGCTAAATGCCCTTTGGTAAGAAAAAATGGCCTTCAATGCCAACATTTGCTGGTGCGACGGCGCCTGAGATAGGTCTAAACGGGTCTAAAAACGTCCAAATGGGCCAAAAAAAAGGGCCAAAAAAAGGGCCAAAATAAAGGGCCAAAGGCTAAGGAAGGGGCAGAAAATATTAAAAAGAAGGGGCCAAAAAAAGTACCCCGGAAAAAATGTCCTCTATAACTTACTGTGGCCTTTTACTGTAAGTAGACTTCCTGCTCTGGGGGTCTCTGCATGCTACTGCGTGTAAGGGCGCGTTTACGTAGCGAGCCCTTCTCGCTCGCCGAACGCTATTTGCTAGTTAACCGTTATTTACTATTAGTTTCTCGTTTCTACTAAATAAATACAGTGATAGATAACAAATTAAATGTTTTATATACATAATAACACGGATGAAGAACAAAGTGCAACAGTAATTTACACATTGCTACAACATTGTTGTTTTTCACGGTTTTCCCAAATTTTTCTGTTCTTGGTCAAAGAACAGCGTCTATATACCAGTCATCAGACGACGGTTGAAGAAATAGATACTTGCAGCGAGAATTCAAAATCCAACATGGCGCCCATTTCGGGTTTAGCGAATCAAGACAAACATACTGTCGAATGCTGGCATTCAGAACTCAATCCGTCGTCTTGTACTGCAGTAAAAATTGTGTTCATGTTGGCATAAATTGTCGCTGTCCTGCCGCATGCAACGTACGTCGTCTCGCGAGGCACGAGGTGAAGATATGCAACCGCGTTGTTGCCATGGTTACTCCGTATAGAGAACTCGAAAACCACATTCTCCGGTGAAGGCGAGAAGCAGCTAGCAGATATAGTATTAGGGTGCGTTTATACAACGACTTACCTTTGCATTCTCGTAGCTAGAATCTAGTAATTATCTGAAATTCCAAAATGGCTGCGGTTTTAGCTCTGCAAGCTCGCAACGAAACGAGTCAATAATTAATTTTAGAAGAAATTGATAAAAATAGTTTCGTCAGGAGGATTTCTTTATTTTACTGTCACGAATTATAAGACTGCAAGCGTTTACTCAAACGATGTCGGATTTAGCTAATCCAGGTAGTGTTGTTACCATGGCAACAAAACATTTGCCATCACGATTAAATTTTAGCTGCGAGAATGCAAAGGCTAGTCGGTGAGTCCTTAGGGCACGTTTACGCAACAGTTCGTGTTTGCATTCTCACAGCTAGAACTTAATCGCGATGGTAAAGTTGTCGTTGCCATGGTGACAACTCTACCTGGATTAGCTAAATCCGACCTCGTTTGAGCAAATGCTTGCAGTCTTATAATTCGTGACAATTTACGATAAGGAATTCCTCCTGACGAATCATTTTCCCAGTCGCTTCTCAACTCATTGTTGATTGTTTTCTTTGCGAGTCGGCACAGCTAAAACCGCCACCATGTTGGAATTTCACATGATTTCTAGCTTGTAGTTGCGAGAATGCAAAGCCGAGTCGTCGCATAAACGCGCCCTTAACCACGAAGGCTTGTAACCTAAGCGAGAAAACTGTGGTTGCATAAACCTGCCTTAAACCCTTCAAAATCCCATCATTCCTACTACCTCTTAGAAACAGCATACGCTAAGGGCGCTTGAAATTAGGTTAAACGAGTACATTGTGCACTAAAAAACATATGTTTTAAAATAAACCCATTTCGGAAACAGCTAGAAAACGTTTCTGGATGTGTTTAGCTGAGTAACACATGAAATCATTTTACGCACGGGCTGAGAAGAAACCTCTCAAAATATTAACGTGTATGCGTGTATTACAGACGTAAAATGCGTTTAAAATAAAACACCAACGTCCGTTTTACAACGTTTTATAACACGCTTAAAGCACATGATTAGCGACAAACGTGTTTAAAATAGTAGTTTTTATTACAGTGCATGTTCTAAAAAAATTGTTAACGAAAACGCTCATGTACTGTAAATGTAAAATAAGCACTACTTATTTTAAAATAATAAAAATTGTTTTAAACACTTTCATAGCTCCATGTTGAGGCTGTGTTTGTAAAATGTTGCAAACTGAACGATTTAATTACGTTACAACTGCCAAAATCTGTATTGAACTGAAAAATCGACGTGGTGAAATCTACAGTTCATTCAAAAGTAGTGAAAATGAGTGAGTGAGTGAGTGGGTTTATCAATAGTACAAAGCAGTATGTGCCCACACCTCACAAGAGCTAACACACACGTTTAGTGTGTAGGACACCATGCAAAAATATTTAAATTTAAATTGTAGAAAAAACAACTATCTATCCACAACCAGTCTTCTGTACACTTCCGCCACTTTCAAAAATGTTGAGGCACACACCTCTATCAAGCATTGCTACAGCGCTCTCCGTTATATGATAAAGTAGTCACCTTCACAAATCACAATTGCCGCTTAATAATGTGTAAACTTTTAGGCCTAGTTTCTAGATTTTAGGCGAAATTGTCAACTTTTAGGCCTCATTTTTAACTGCCGTCTTGATTTCGTAATGTGGAAACTAACAGAGAATTGGGTTCGAGAGTAGGCTTATTCATTGACGCAGTGCCGTGACAACGTGATTTAAGGCCTAATTTTCAGCTTTTAGGCCTCATTTTCTTATCGGCCGTTTTAATTTCGTAAGTAGTAACTAACGGTGAACTTGGTTGGAGAGTAGGCCTTCATCCATGCAACACGGTGTCGAGACTATTTTAAATGAAGCTAGTGTGTATAGTTTTTATAGTTGCATGTCTGCCTGTAGTGGTTAAATGCGACGAAAATTTCATTATTAACTATTTCATCGAGTTACGTCGAGAGTTTTTAAAACAAACTTTTGGACCGAAAGTAAATCGATGAAGGCTTAATCTGGTAGCGATCCGGTGTTGAAAAAGGTGACGGACAGACAGACAAAGTTATTGCAAAATTTTCGCAGCCGCTTCGGCTGAACAGAAGACAAAAAAGTCATTAGCCTACAACCTTGAAGAAAAATTTAAGTAAAAATAAAATTATTGAATAATGTGGATTGATGAACTGATGAACTGTGGATTGGCGTACGTATAGCGAAAAACAAAGTTTAGCTGAAAATGTTTAAATAACTTTTTAAAGAGTTAATACTAAAGCCCAGTAGCCACTTAAAAATGCCAACACTTTCTTTTAATCTGTTTGGTACTCTGTTGAGAACTAATTGCTACCAAGGAAATAGTTGCATTTATATTTTCTTAGTAACTTTATGTGAATTAGTAGGCCTATTAAAAAAAAAAAACACTAGCGTATAAAGTATGGATGTGAGCATTAAAGGAACATTACAAGAAAAAGACATATGAGCCGTCAGCTTCGCACTAATACTCATAAAAGAATCTCCATCAACCAAAAAAAAAAGAAATACAGCTGGCGTTGCTTTTACATGATTGTATTAGCACGAAACTGATGGCTTATACGCCTTTTTCTTATATTTGTTCCGTTGGACCATTAAGTTTTTTTTAAGGCTTACAAGCTTCTTTTACACGTATTAATGCGACGCTGATATGAGATAAGAAAAATTTTGATGAACACTTTTGAAATAAACAGCTTTTGCATCAGTATAGTGAAAGCATTTGTGTCAGCATTGAAAGTGTTTGTGTCAGCATTAAAAGTGTTTGTGTTAGCATTGAAAGCATTTATGTCAGCATTGAAAGCATTTGTATCAGCATTGAAAGCATTTATGTCAGCATTGAAAGCATTGAAATACACGTACGCATTGATGTGCTGAAACGGCCCCTATGACGAGTGATAAAAACTCAGGTCTGCAAAAATTCAATGTTATTGGTTGGACACTAGTTAGGCTACTTAGGGAAAAGTAGTAGGCTTCTACATTTTGCAGCGAATATGTTAGAAAGAAGTCACGGAATGAAACGTCGTTTTTTGGATGGAAACTTTTTTTTTATCGAAGTTCCATTTTGAAAGAGATTAGGCCTCACCAAAATGCAATTTAAATATAAGAACTCGTTAATGTGATACTGAGAAGACACTGTGCTACAATTTTAACTGTAATACGTTTTGTTGTGGAATACGATTTCTATGTTTTAATGCTGTTTCAACTATGTTCAGAGTGTAAAAGTCTTTATTTAATATAATATTTGTCACATCTAAAGTGCACAGGACTGAGAAGGACACAAAGTGTCATTAACACCCAGCTTAATTTAACACATGGGTAAAATGGCCTGGTGGCTGACGCATTTCACCGGTTAAAAACAAGGGTAAAAAAAAAGTAACTAAAAAAGAAAATTTATGGTATGGTAATGTCAGAAGGGCCGTCTTAGAAATTTGTGAAGGTCACATTTTTTAAGTTTAGCTTTAAAAACAGCAGGCGAGGACACCTCAACATCACCAGGTAGAGAGTTCCAAACATAACACCATGAGATTAGCAAAGAAAAACTTTCTACGATCACGCCTTGCCCGAACAACAAGCAGCTTTTTTGAGTGGCCACGTGTTCGGTCGCCTTCGCGCAAGGTAAAAAAATAATAATCTGCCAGAAAATCAAAGTGACGACACAGAATTTGAAAAGTTAAAGCCAATTCAGCCACAAGACTGCGATATTTCAATGATTCTAGCTTAAGGACTGCCAAGCGTCCAGGATTTATTTTTCATCTGAAACAGGTATTTGGTAAAATTTCGCTGAACACATTCAGCGTTGTCAATATCTCCTAATAAGTGTGGAGACAAAACAGAACTCGCATATTACAGGATTGGTCCCACAAACACCTTAAAAGCCCAGGTTAATAATTTAACATTGCCAGATGTGAAAGCACGGCGAATCATTGCCAAACGTTGCCTTGCTTGCTTAACAATTTGGTTACAATGAGTATAGTAAATTTCAAAAGAATTTATAAAGGGCAGTGGCTGGTTTGAAAGAAAATACTGGGTATCAGGAGTTTTAAATCCATTTCGAAAGAAAGAGCATTTACTTTCAGAAATCGGCAAGTGCCATTTGACTGGGCCACTCATTACTGCTAACAAGGGTATTTATACACTCATTTTTTTAGATCCAAGTTTCTAGTTGTAACATGCTTGTGAATCTAACTGGCTCTTAGATTTGTTTCAAGGCGAGCGGGTGTGTGGAGCTCATGCTGATATGGTCATCGGCTCCTGTAAGTTTTAGGTAAAAAAAAAAAAACGATGACGCGATATCGGAAATGTTTTTTAGACTGACATAAATTTTTTTTTCCATAAAACGCATGCGTGTACTCGTGAGAACCACTTAATTAACGTTTAGTGGCCTACCCAGACATATACAAGCCTAGGCTGAGATTCATGTAATGTGCCGTCTGGGTTAAATTTTCTGACGAACAGTCATTTGGATTTGCCAATTTTTTGGCCAGTAGGGTTAGGACCTAGTAGTCATATAATAGCCGTAGTGTTGAATTCCTTCTGCAATGCTTCAATTCATGATTGTGTTGATTCATACTTTTATAGCCTTGTCGTATAAGCATCATGCAAATCAAAATTTCGAACATGTGCAACACGAGTGAATTCCCAGTTTGTTCGGCCTTTTAATTCCAGCGAATATATTGTAATAAAATTTCTCCGTTTTTCCTGGATTCGAAGCATCCTTCTGGTATTTGTACATCAATAAATTGCTTTACTGAGCTATATTTACTTCACAGGATTGTCGCATGCACTTTTTATGCTTTTTTTTTTAAATTCCCGACGAAAACGCTTTTTCCATTTTCAAGGCTTTTTGCTTTTTTCGCTTGTTTTTTGCTTTTTTCGCTTGTTTTTTTCTATTTTTCAAATTGTTTCTATGGAATCGCGCCGTGGAAAAAAAAAACCCTTCGCAGATGCATTTTTTTTACATTTGTTTATTTGAATTGTAAAGTGCAGGGAGTACTCACATGAGGCCAGAAATGGTCCCGAAATCAGCTAAAATAATATAATATAAAATTTGTTGCGACAGCAACGGGTCTGGCAAGGACCGGGGGGTCACTAACAGCCAGCCCTAGGAAAGGTGTACACAAACTGGCCTAGGAATGGTGATCAGAATAGGTTTGGGGACACGAATGCCTTACCACCTTGGTTAAACCTGCCAGGGACCCAAAGGTCCCCGATGGCATCGCCAAACGTGTGGGACATGGGAAGGGTGTGAAGATGGTTAAAAGGCCCAAACAGTACACCAAAAAAGTAAAAACATTTTGTTTAAAAATAGTAAAATAATGCTACGATGAATGTTTAAAAACTAATGCACCCATATAGTGGGATAGTCATCACTTGGTAAAAAAAAAATAAAATAAAATAAAAAAGAAATACTTAAAATAACCAACCAGACAGAAAAGGGTGGGAGGACCACTATCGCCGCCCGTACTACTATGGAGGTGGCAGGGGACGCTTCAAGAAAATCAGCGAAATCAGCTAAAATGTATTAACTTCGCCCCCAGACCCCCTAGCTGGAAGGAAAGGGGGGGGGGGGACAAATTATTTGGTGGAAACCCCATTCAGTAAACTGTTGGAATGCACTTCCAGAGGCTGTCGTCTCGACAACTTCCTTGGCGATGTTCCGCAGGTCGTTAAAAGAGTGCAACCTATAGCGAGTTTTTACATCGATTATGAATTTAAAGTTGATATTTGACTAACTTATGTTTGGATTTACTTAGTTATAATTCTTTTTATAATCTAATTCTTATGCACAGTTAACTAACCCATTTGTTTATTTTGTGATTTTAAATTTTTTAGCTCAAATATGTTCAGCCTTTGGGGCCTTAGTGTTTTGCTTTTCTGCTCCTGTCAGTTTACTGTAGGCGGGTTATTATAAGTGTAGTTTCTCTTTTTTGTATTGGGTTTGGTTGTGTTTTGTTTGGTTAGGTTATAGTGTTTTAATCTCAGAGACAGTATCAGCGATTGTCAGTGTCCCGTACAGTTGGTCTTCTATTTTCCTTTTTGGAAATAAAGCTTTATTATTACACTAGCATCGTACCCGGCTTCGCCCGATGATTTGTTTGACCCGTGGTTGTTTCCCAGTATTTTCTCGGTGCTGCCTGATCGTTCACTGCAACAGTCAATTTTTCTTTCTCCCTCTTTCCGTCAATCCTCTCCCTCCGCAAAACAATATCGTAATCAAATAGTGGCTATAACATAAGCACTGCCCCACCAACGGGCATTCCCTGTTCAGGCCCCTCCCCACTCCCAGTAGCGTGCGGAAAATAACTGTCCTTCGTGCATGACGTCATTGAAGACATGCCTTTGCGATGACCGCGCAGAGCAAATTGTTAGCCGAGGCAACAATGTTCCAATTTTAACTTCTTTTCAGGGCAACAACGTCCCAGTTTCAACTTCAAGGCAAAGAATTGATACACTCGCACGTTTTCATTGTTCCCCTTCCGGGGATCGTTGCGGTTGCTTCATTTCTGTTATGAGACTTTGGTTTATAATGTAAGATTATTAAAATCCTGCCTTCACCCTCTCATGTGAATTCAAGTCATGCGGCTGAATTTTATAGAAATTTGATGGTTTTTTTAAGGCACTAACTTTACAAAATCAGCTTTGTAGGGGAATCCCCAGATCCCCTGCCCCAAACGCTTTTTTTCTTTGGTCGCTTGCTTTTTTCCAAAATGTCACGTGGCAACCTCGGTTCACAAGTAAATGAAGCCATTTGCCAATTCCATACTAATGATAGAAAAATTGCCGAGCAAGGCGCTGCAATCCTACGTGTTGCGCAATGGTCTTAAAGACACATTCCTCCAAGCGCCATTTTTCTCGATCCTCCACATCAAGAACGGCCCCAAAGGTCTATTTACTTACCGTTAGTCAATCCCTTGCTAAAAATCCGTTTTAAAATGTGGCATCTAGGAGATGTTATGTTGTATATTGGGGACTATATTTGCTGCATCCTGCAAGTATGATCCTTTGCGCGCTTACAATAACCTTGACGTTTCATCTGTGTGTACGCATGTACTAATTTTAATCGTTTGCTAATAATTACTGAAAGATGAAAAATCTAAAAGACTAATGCGGTAAAAATTAAAATTAATTATGCCAATAGATCGCCGAAGAAAAAATATGAGATACTAGTCTAAAAAATTATAAATTTTTATGTTCGAATACTAAAATCATTCCGGTTTGTGACGACACAATCTTTAACTTGATGCTGTTTCGTATCTATTCCCAAATCCGACCGAGATAGTAGCTGCTTTCCTTGCTCAGCTACCATTTCAGTTGACCTTGGCGATGGTAACACATGCGGATGGCGATCTGCGCGTCGCTGTTATAAGGCAGTTGGAATGTGCCTTTCATACTACCCAACACTTTTCGTGTCTGTTGGAACTAGTCTTTATACGGTTCTAGTTAACACCTGTGTTCACAGAATGTAGCAAAACAGGTGATTACTACGCAGGTAAGTAATTTTAACTTCCAATACACTAATTATTAGGTTATAAAACATCAACAAATTGCCCAAAACGATGAGAATAACGCGAAACACTGAAGACTTCAATTAGTCTTACATTTAAATGACGCACTTTACATAAATTCGGGATTTTCTTTCTTATATTGCTGTTCATCCTGTCAATACATTCAAACCAATTAAACGGTGTTTCACGGCCGCATCACTCAATCCTCAGTCTCCAATTTAAAACCAATTTTTCACACATTTAATTTCAGACCTTGGTTATTTCAATTCGGAATTCAAAATCAAATAAACGCTAATTAAAAACTTTCCCTCACTAAGGCAACGGGCTACATTCTTTTACGTGCAATTCTTTGTTATTTTACGACTTGGGAGAGAGAGCTATAAAAAATATTATAGCTTTCTTGGCCAATTATACTTCTGCTGCCTGTTGTTGTTTTTTTTAATTTTTTTTGGGCGGGTGGAAGCAACCTATACTTAACCAACAAACATCCGTAATCTACAAAAGGTATACCAAATTTACGTTCTTTATCTTCTTCAACCGCGATTACGTCACTCTCGGTACATTTTAATAGAACTAACGCGGAGAACCTTAATAAGGCTTCGTTTTTACGTGACTCGTAGTGTAGTTCTAAGATGATTTAATATTTACTTATTTATTCTACCGTTGTTTAATCACTGCCAGAAGCTCAAATGGTTCAAAGAGTTTCAGCGAAAAGCTATAGCTGTTCTTTGTGCAAGATAGCAAATTTTGGAAATGGCGCAATTTTGGAATGTCAAAGCATTGTCTCCTCATTCTTTAGTTAATTTCAGCATTTTCATTGGCTGTCAAAGCTTTGTCTCCTCATAGTTGTTTAGTTAATTTGAGCCGTTTGTAGTTTGTAGGGCGTAAGGCTTAGGCCAGGGCCCTCAATTAAATTATCATTCCGTTTTCATTGGCTATCAAACATTATTGCATCCTCACCATTTCTCCTCATTGTCTATAGTTAATTTGAGCAGTTTTCATTGGCTTTCTTAATGTTGGGTCCGCATCCCCAGAAGCAGAACTTTGTGCGACTGTCTGCGACACCAATTGTCAGAAAAAAATTGTTTGCAGCTAATCTTTTTTTTATCATAGGGTTACTCACATATTTATTGGTTTTTATTGAATACAGTTTTCAGTCTTTACCCTATCGATCTTGCTACTCCACCAATGGAAAGGTCCCGTCGAGACGATTAAATGGTGTATTGGAATGTCAAAATCGGTCAAAAATTTACAAAAAGGCAGGAATTTGGGCAAAATTTATCCACGGCGGCCTTCAACTGTCCGCGACGTATCGTCGTACGTCATCTCTCTCGCAGGTCGTGTAAGGTTCGACCTAAGCATACAGTGTGTATAGACACTGAACCAATAAACCTCTAATGGCAAGCTACTATTTGGCGGATTATTCATTCATCTTTCACTTAGCCATCCATCATGCATCTGGTTTCGTTCTGACATTCCCAAGTCCCTACGCAGCTCGGAACTGTATCCCCTCCAACTTTTGGTTGCCAAATGTAAGAAACTTAGCCTACAGTATATGATAACTTACATCATATGAAACTCACATTATGTGAAACTTACATATGAAACTCACATTATAATTATGAAACTCACATTATTTGCTAACTTACCAAGGATATTGGCCAAGGATATTGACCTTGTGGAAAAAGTCCAACGACGCTTCACAAAAAATCTCCCTGGTTTTAGAGAAATTAAATACCAAGATCGTCTTCGTAATCTTGGCCTTGAGTTGCTAGAACTTCGCCGCATCAAAGCAGATCTTATACTCACGTATAAGATTTTACACAATCTTATAGATGTCGACCTACCGTTTTTTGATCGCGTACAGCACATATACTGTACTCGAGGACATGACTGGAAGCTAAATGTTCCCCCCTCGCGTCTTGACTGCCGCCTCCATTTCTTTTCGGTCCGAGTGGTACCCATTTGGAATGCCCTATATGCCAGCACCGTGTCTGCCCAGTCGATAGCGTGTTTCCGAGGGCAACTTAAAAACGAAAATTTAAACATTTTTCTAAGGCATCCACTATCTTGATCTCCTAAACAGGAAAATGAAGAAAATACTTGCTTCTTTTAAACTCCTGGGAACGGTGTCAGCGGCTCAACCCCCTTCCGTATCCCTTTCACTTTGGTGGTGGAATAAACTGTAATTTATATTTATATGAAACTCACATTATATGAAACTTACATTATATGATAACTTACATCATATGAAACTCACATTATATGAAACTCATATTATGTGATAACTTTCATAAACTTACGTCATATGAAACTTAGATTATATGAAACTTACAATACATGATAGTTAGTTCTGTAAAATACCAATGAGCCTATTTTTATACACTTTGTTCTTTTTCCTTGTTATTTATAATGCAGTTATATTTTTATGTATTACCGTATTCATTTAGTAGAAACTGGAAACTAATCATAAATTAATAATGGCTTACTATAGCAAATAGCGTTCAGCGAGAGAGAAGGTGTTACTCATAAATGCACCCTAATAGTGGTCAACGGCTGCATGATGCGGAGGAAGGCTCAAAATGACGGGCCAATATATCTATTCATTGGGGCAAACCATTAAGTGAAACTGTTTTTTTTTTTCCCTCGAGTCTTCCGTACACCAGAAGGCCGCTTGCTAAGCTTGCAAGACAATATAAAAACAATTTTCAGCTTCATGCGATAATGATTATGATTTACATGGTCACTTTTTGTAATAGGTGCCATTAAACGTTTTCTACGTGCATTTTTTTTTCTTTAACGAAGTACCTTTTTAATTCTCGCCAATGATTTATAAACACTCTTCTCCGTTTTCGATGGGAAACAAACAAGAAAAAACAAGGCCTTTGTCAGTGATCAATATTCGTTTTCTTCTAGAACAGAAGAGTTATTTCAATTAGCCCGTCACAAGTCAGCCACAACCCTATGATCAAACACTTGGATCAATCGCTGTGCGGCCCATCCAACGCAAAAACC
>JAHWFP010085668.1:0-17057 GCA_023313725.1 Lithobius niger | reverse complement strand
TGCCAATTCCAACTTTTCGAGCAACAATGTGCCAATTTCAACTTTTCAGTGGCAAAAGAATTAACACGCCCGCCGTTTTCATTGTTTACTTGCTGCAGTACTTGTTTTGCTATAAATTTTGTTTTATAATGTAACATTGTGAACAAGATACAGATTTGATGCTGAAAATTTAATATGTGAACTTCGTATGTCATTGTGACCTTAGGGCAGGGCCAAAGGCCCTTCGACACAGTATCTCGTGCTCACAAATTAAATCCTCAAATCCTCGAAAGGACGTTAATTCGACAATCCCACCTCTCTCCATTTTTTTTATTGAAACTGATTTAGAAATAAAAGATTTCAAAATATATTCCGTTGGCGTGAGCCGGAGGAACTAGCTGGTTTTAACGAACCAATCGTATTATCGAAAATTAACAAAATCCGTAAGAAGAAAAAAAAGACTTGTTTAAATTTTATAACAAACAGTCTAAATTTGATGTCATACAATTGAGTGTGAATCAGTGTTTTTTTTTTTTATTTATTTTTAATTAAAGTCTACTAAAGGGGGTTTTGGTAAACTGGAGCAGAGGGATAACGGAGTAGCTTTTTGTTCTGTCGAAATTTTTTGTGATAACGTGATATTACGATCGCGCGATTTCTTATTCCCCGATACAGTGCAATCGGAATGTTCGATATCCCTCATGCTTAGTAGCCAATACGAATTTTCCCAGAATTTACAGCTTTTATTCCGCGAACAGCAAAGAAACAACTTTTAGCTTTTTTGTTAAATCAATCTCACCTTGACCATTTCCTCTTTTTGGCTTTATTACTATCTTTAAAAAACTGCTGCAATTAATTTGAGGAAAAATGGGATTATTAGTGAGGAAGTTGGGGAAAGACGTGACTGACTACTTTGAAAAGACGGAGGTCAATGATTTTGAGTAAGGAAGGAAGCAGTACATATGTTTTTAGCCATACTGCAGCTTTCTCGTGAAGTTCAAGGCAACAGATGAAAATAGATGCTCCCAGCTTCTTTCTCTCCCCCCTAGATGCTACTTATTTATGTGAATGAAGTTTTTTGACTGAGGGAGCGCAGTGAACGAGATCCTATATTTGGCATCTTGCTCCCTGTATCTTAGTTCCGCCGTTATGGCCAGAAGCATGAACCGACTCAATGAAATTTGGTAGATATATTCACTAAATCAGGTACGACGCGTACCTTTTGCTATGGAAATGAATATTTATTTGTGGGGAAGGGGAGGGTGGAGGGTGAGGGGGGGCTAAAATAATGTATTAACATGACAAGCACTTTTTGAATAATATTTTAATATGGCTAATATTCTTGATCTTCTTCTTGGGGAAATACTGCTCTCAGCTAGAGATCGACCAATGAACCAATTTTCAATTTTTGTAGCTTAAAATGTAGGTATTAACAAGTCCAGGGTCTTTTGAACGCTATTGTACTGTGACCACAATATTGTTGTTGTTCTTCTTCTTTTTGTTGGGTGAATTTTCCTCTTACGTAGAGATCGAACCAATGAATCGATTTTTGTAGTTTAAAGTTTAGGCATGAACGCTATTTTACTGTGAGTACGATATTGTTGTTGTTCTTCTTCTTCTTGTTATGGAAATTTTGCTCTCATCTAGTAGCTCGAACCAATGAACCGAGTTTCTTTAGAGCGATAAAACGACATGCCTTCTCATTATATTCGAGCATCCTGCGCAAATAGTCTTTGCAACATTTTCATAGGTTAGAGTGCATGTAGCACAATCGTTTGTCACAACGGAAAAAATGGGAAAATGAATGCCTGTGAAACATTTACACGTGTCTAATGAGCCATACAGGAAAACCAATCGTGAGGAATGTACCTTTAAGTCTTCTAAGACTACATCCGTTTTTATACGCTTAGGCGTGTTTTTTAATATTAATATTTGACAATACTCCAGCTTGGAGCTTCCAATCCCGTCTTCTGTTTTCGTTGTATCCACATTCAATTCAATCTTGACATAATCCGTGCTTCCTGCTGGTCTGTCCTACCCTCGACGACGGTGGCCTCGCAATAAATTTGAAGTGGAAAAAACTTCCAACCACTTTATCATAATTACGAATGAAGTCGTAGAGTGAACCAACGTCTTAGTCATGCTTGTTATTATTTTGACTTTTCCTGGTTTGAGGCATAATCAGATAGATTATGTTGTTACAGCTGGTTTGAGGCTTTTCTATTCCAACTCTTTAGTTTCTCCATCAATCGCAAAACTCTCTTCAAAAACTATGATGGCGCCACGTGCACCATTCATTAATTTCCATTAAAATCTTTCTTTTTTTTTTGGCTTTACATTCAGTATCTCCAATTTCATTTACCGAGTGGGTAATTTAATTTCATTCCTCCTCCATTTACGTTAAACCGCATATTTCACTCACTGATCCGTATTAATCAGTCTGGAATGCTCATTGCAAAGGCCGATGGGTTTTTCGCGCAGATTGCGAAGCGCAGCGAAAAAACGACACCAATTAATTTGGCGACTGCCGGAGAACTTCCAATGACAGCCCATAATTGCGGAGGATGGGCCTTGAGTTCAACAGACTGCGCTTTAATCAGACAAGGAATTTAGGAGCCATAAAAAAAATTACAAAGAAAAGAAGGACCAAACACGTACCGCAATGGATGTCGATGGAACGAGTTAGTACTATGATGAGCTATACGTATTCATCGGCACTCACTGACATTCAAAGAAGGGGGGGGGGGGAAGGTATGCAACTTCTTAACGAAGGGACATTACAAATTTAGTGAGTCTGTGTCCGAAAGTGCCACACTCCGTGATCCACTCCCCCCTCTTGCGTGACTCACTTATTTAGACCCCCCTCCCCTACTGTTAGTCACGCCCTTACCATAAATAAATATTTCAATGACGCGCCTACAAGACACTCTATTATTTTATAATCCTCATCATGTCATGTACATCCGACGCGAAATAGAAGTTAACGTGCTTTTGAACTACGTTCGATGACTCGTCGTTGCTTCCTCGCTCGTCACGTGAAACCAATGCAAGCTGGGATAGCAGCTCTGGAGCCGGAAGCAAGAACCTCTGCATCAATCATAGCTGACGCAAGCACGATCAACACTCCGGCCACTAGGTTGTGTTGCACATTTGCGCAATGATATTTGTTTTGAGCAGTTGTACGGCTAAGGAGGCAAGTCCCTTTAAAGCCAATATCTAATTGGTTGAAAATCTCCATATATCCAAATGACTGAAAACCCACTCAAATAGCTGAAAATGTCCACTCACGTGCAAGTCTGAAACTTCATGCGCCCAAAAGATTGAAAAGGTCCAAATGGCTGAAAATCTCCATGTACCCGAAAGCTGAAAACGTTAATGTTACACCCAAACGGCTGAAGCGTCCAAATG
Organism: Lithobius niger; assembly: GCA_023313725.1. Taxonomy (NCBI): domain Eukaryota; kingdom Metazoa; phylum Arthropoda; class Chilopoda; order Lithobiomorpha; family Lithobiidae; genus Lithobius; species Lithobius niger. The sequence continues at coordinate 13,670 of JAHWFP010085668.1, read as the reverse complement.
GCTGAAAATATCCACACACCCAAAGGACTGAAAACGTCCAAATGGCTGAAAATATCTATATGTACACTAAGGGCTGAAAACACCCAAATAGCTGAATATATCTACAGTAAAGTATAAGACAACCCTAAAACTGAAAACATCCAAATAACTGAAAATGTCCATTGTCCAAAGACTGAAAACGTCCAAATAGCTGAAAGTGTACACACACCCATCCATACAGCTGAAAATGTCTATATAGGGGCCTACCGAAAGACTGAAAACATTCAAATAGCTGAAAAGTGTCCTTTTACCCAAAAACTGAAAACATCCAAATAGTCGACAATGTCCATATGCCCAAAGACTAAAAACACCCAAATAGCCGAAAATGTCCATTTACCCAAAGACTGAAAACATCTAATTAGCTGAAAATGGCAATATACCCTAAAACTGAAAACATCCAAATAGCTGAAAATGTCCATATACCAAAACCTGAAAAAATCCAAAAAGGTGGAAATGTCCATATGCCCCTAAAGACTAAAAGCGTCCAAATGGCTGAAAATGTCCACATGCCCAAAAGGCTGAAAAGATTCATATACTCGAAAGAGCTGAAACGTCCAAAGAGCTGAACATTCCTGGGTACCTCAAAATGTCCAAATGACTCAATAGCCCAAATGGCTTAAAGTGTCCAAACGGCTTGAACTGTCGAATTGTCCTTTGGGTTGGCGTTTTAAGAGGAAAAAGACAGCCTTCTGCCTAAACAGTCATTTAACAATTTAATTCTTTGCCGCAGGAAAGAAAAAAAGAACTTGTGTGTTGGTAATTATTCGTAGCAATTTGTTGTGGAGCTGTGACGGAGTGGAAGTGGAAAAGGAAACTTTGTTGTATTCGCTTATTGGTTCATTGCAGTGCGACTTTTCCTTGAAGCTCCTCCTAACGACTAATCCTTAGCCTAACACCTTTTCAAAATGCAAGACATCAAACCAATTTGGATTTAATCCTACAATGCCATCAGTGTAATGAAGGGCGGAGACTTTGTTAGCTTAAGCAACACATGGTGGCATTATTAAACTACTAATGATGTCCTGCCCTCTGCTTGTATAATGTAATATGACATACGCAAGTCACACTCTTAGGAAAATAGGTCTAATTTTCGAGTAGGATCAAAAATCGGTTCATTTTCGACCATGGTATAATTTGTGAAGAATGCACGAAGGCTGCACTGACACATACCGAAATCTCGTTAGCTGCAGTGTAAAACAATAGGGCCGCAGTTAGGGGGCCGGGCAGAGGGGAACCCAAATAGAGTGTGGGGGGAGGGGGTGGGGGCTTCCGAACAATATAGTCACCATATGAAAAAGACGGAAATTACGAATAAAGGCGGGTAAATTCCTAAGAAGAAGAAGGTTCTCAAATTTTCTTTGAAAGAGGCCCCGTTGTTATGTCCTGACCACCATAACTGCAGTTACGGCGCTGAAAAACAAGTTAATATTATGGTGTTTTATTTTTTACTTTAAAAGTATTCAATTTAGGAACAGAACGACGATCACGATTAACACTTATTTTCAAAAATCAGATTTTATCGAACACTGTATCAAAAACAGATATTTGGTACTCCAATATCTTGCCACTTTTCGACAGCATTAGCGTTAGTTCGAAGTAATGTAAATTCGCCTTCAACAACAAGTGTTTTAAAATACATACAATTAGCGTCTGAGACAAGAAAAAAAAAGAAGAAAAAATGTACCAGAAGACTATAGATAGGTGTTTCCATCAACACCAATTTGGATTTCATCAATTTGGACGAAAAAGATCTGTTATCAACCCCAAAATAAAACTTGTGAAGAATTCCCGCCAAGCTTTGCGGCCGTGTGAAGTCGTGATTTGAAACGCCAAGCTCTTTCGCCAAGCTAATCCCGCCGACTAAGACTTCAAACCTTAATTGATATAATTTAAAATTACGCAGTAAGCAATTTTCGTATATTTCATTTAACATTCGAACTATTAGGCCTACTCGGTGGGATTAGCTTGGTGAAAGAGCTTGGCGTTTGATATCACGACTTCACACGGCTGAAAAGATTGGCGGGAATCCTTAACAAGTTTTGTTTTGGGGTAGATTTTTATTACAACACGTGTTTTTGAAAATTGTGTTTAACGAAAACATCGATTTTTATCGTAAAATAACACTGCTGTTCAAGATAAAAACAGTAGTTTTATTTTAAACTCTACCATGTGTTTTAAGCATGTGTTTATAAAGTGTTGCCAACTGAACGCTAGTGTTTTATTTTAAACACAGTTCACGTCTATAACACTAAACGGGGTTAGGGGTTTGAATAACATCTCTGTAATGTGTGGTGCAGCAGCAACCCGGACCACTGCACTGTGACTGAGGTTGGCGCTAATGACCAAGTTGTCGACGCGCCATTAAGCCTCAATCCCCCCCCCCATAACACTAAAACGTTTGTGTTTTGAAAGGGTTCTTCTCAGCTCATGCTGTTTGTAAAGCGCTGTTACATGGTGTTTTTTTTTCTGCTCAAAAACGTCTGAAATGTTTTCTAAGTAAAACGTAGTGTAAGAAATTCTGTCTCTTCATAGTGTTTATAAGCTCTTATAAAGCATTAAAATATTATTGGTGCAGCAAATAAGACTAGTATAGTGAGTCTTTCGCAAGCTATAAGCCCAGGAGCGGCCAACTACCTGCCCGTGCGAGGGATGAAACGAATTTGGAAAGTTAGTCGGGATCAAAATCGCCTGATAAATTAGATAGTGGTGGTAAAAAGCTAATAAATCGTCGATGGGTCAAAATCCATGCGACGGGGGTCGGGGGGATTGCCCTATGAATTGGGTCGGTGGGGGGCGGAGATATTGTTCGGTAACTTCGACGTGCCAGGGCTCGATTATCCAATAGGCAGATTATGCGGTCACACAGGGCTTGTACTCTTCATAGGTGGCTTACCAGGGCCTCCACTAGAGTGAGGGCCTCGCCAAAGTCCGCTTACGGAAACGGCTTTTTGGACAGTTATTTGCAGGGCCTTCAGTTACATTAATCCGGCTTTGTATTCGGTAAATTAGACAGGGCATGGGGCAAAAATAAAGCCTATCCATTGTGGTGCGTCCATTTAGAAATGGTGTGGTGGAGGAAGATTTTTGTTTGTTGAATATTAGAGGGGATATTTTCAGCGCATCCCACGCATTATTAGTCTTGGATATGCACAAACCGTTGTAAACCGCACAAGGTTAAAAGGACATTCCTCCTAGCGCCATTTTTCTCGATCCTGTACATCAAGTACGACCCCAAAGGTCTATTTCCTTACCGTTAGTCACTCCCTTGCTAAAAATCCGTTTTAAAATGTAGCGTCTACGAGATTTTCTATTGAATATTGGGGAACTATAATTATTTACTGTATCCTACACGTATATGATCCTTTGCGTGCCTACAATAACCTTGAAGTTTTATCTATATAGTAACCTTGATGTTTTGTACTAATTTTAATGGTTTGCTAATAATTACTGCGAGATCAAAAAACTAAAAGACTAATGCGGTAAAAATTAAAATTACTTATGCCAATAGATCGCCCAAGAAAAATTATAATATACTAGCCTAACAAATTATAAATTGCGATGTTAAAATCATTCCGGTTTGTAACGACACAATCTTTAACTTGATGCTATTTTGTATACTATTCCCAAAGCCAACTGAGATAGCAGCTGCGTTCCTCCCTGCAAGGAACGCAGATACTTCCCCAGCCGACCTTGGCGATGGTAATATGAGCGGGTGGCGATCTGCGCGTGGCTGGTATAAGGCAGGCGAAATATTATAAGGCGAAATATTATAAGGCGAAATATTATTACCTGTTATATTGTACGCAATACAAACCGGAACGAAAGCAATTTAAAAGGGAACGAAAGCAAAGTAAAAAGGAACGAAACCAACGTAAAAAAGTTGTAAAACTGCATTTTTAAAATTAGGCCTAAAAATGAAAATTAGGCCTAAAATCATGTTGCCATGCTAACGTCAAGTTGCTACGAGTCGCTGTTGGCTTCATCAACAGCGTCTCTCTCGTCACTTCCCTACTACCAATGATCTATATAGGCTACGTTGCGCGTTACGTTGTAACACTAACTGTGTGTCTGCAGGCGCACTGTGTTGCAAAAATGAATAGGATTACTATAGGCTACAATCCATATCTCAGCTAGCTGCTACTTAAAATTAGGACTAAAAGCTGACAATTACGCCTAAAATGTAAAATAGGTCCAATGTGATGGCTACTGCGTTTAGATTAGTATAACAGAGATAGCTGTTGTAGTGCATGATAGAGGTGTGCGCCTCAACATTGGAAGTGGAGGAACTGTACTAAAGAACGGTGCGACTAGGCAGTCGCTGTAGCCGCTTGTGATGTCTCTTTATTGCTTTACATCAGTTTTTTACTTTTTTCTAACTATCTGTTTACTTGGAATTTGCTGCTTGTAGTCCAGAAATGGCAACTATATCTCGACATACTTCCATCAATGTTTCTTCTTCTTCCTAAGACGGCATTACAAATCTCGGGGGTGGTACGCGGACACATAGGCACCAACAGGGCCGTACTGGGAGGGCCATTTGGGCCCGAGAAATTATTAACGTAGGCCCCTCTCTTGCGGCATTTCGTACAGACACGGACTGGCCATAAGGCCAGGGTGTCAATGGCACATGGGCCCTCTTCATAGATTCGATTAAGGGGGCCTTTTTAGCTTAAAATAGTTATAAGTGAATTTGTTTTGTTTTGTTGAAAGTTTATTGGTTGAAATTTCCTGACTGACCTTAAAAATTGGTCTTAAAATTGGTCTGACATTCATAGCTGTCTTTAAACGACTAGACTAAGCTCACTCAATTATTATTTCAAATTCCCCCACCAACCGGATATTGTGGTTAAGGGCCTATTTAAAATGTCATGGCATTTTGGTCCCAGGGCGGCCAGTCCGGGCGTGATTTCGTACAAATTAGTCATCAAGATTTGCAAATTCCCCAACATGCCCGTAGACCATGGGTCCCATGGGAAACCTCCCGTTTTCCCGTACGGCCAGTTCGCTCCTGGGCACCAAATAATTAGCAGCCCAATTTAGGCACTGGACAAATAGGCACCCGGATAAATAGGCAAATAGGCAAATAGGCACCAAGTTTTTTATTTAAAAAATGTTTTATTTGGGATGGATTGCAAAGTGATCGTCTAAATTTGTTTCTTTGCCATTCTTACTACTAACTCCATTTTTGTTTTGCAGAATTCCATTTCGCAGAATCCCGTTTTGCAGAAAATAAAATGGATAATAGTTTTTTTTTGCGAAACGGGAATTCCCGTATTGCAGAATCCCGTTTCGCCCCCGAATCAAAATATTCTTTATAAATGTAACATTGCAGAAGTTAAAGATGCATTCCTAATTGGAAGAAATTTGTGATTAGTTGCGGTTTCTCTGCAGCGAGCGGGCAGCGCGAGCGAGGCACGTACTTTGAAGACAAATAATTCTGAGAAAGGATTCTGCGTAACGGAATTCCCGTATTGAAGAAAAATCTTAATCCATTTTATTTTCTGCGAAATGGGATTATGCGAAACGGGATTTTGCGAAACGAAATGGAGTTACTAGTAAGAAGTGTAAAGAAAGAAATTTGGAAGATCACTTCGCAATCGATCCCAAATATTAAAAAAATTTAAAACATTTTGTACCTATTTGTCCAGTGCCTAAAATGGGGTGCCTGTGTGTCCGGTGCCTGTGATTAGGCTCTAGGGTACGGTTCTGCCCTTATCTTATGTGGCCTTGGAAAAAGTAATTTTGGTTGATATCTGGATCTGATCTCGTTTTGTCGAGATTTCCTTCCTCGATATGAGATCATCGAACGTTTGTTCACCTCTATAAATGATCGGAAGTCTTCTTAGTTCTTACTGTAGGTGATTTTTTTTTGTCGTAATCCAAGCGATCTTTGATCAGACGTGTTTTTGTTTTTCATACATTCATTCTTTGAAGTTTGTTTTGAAATGGGGCTAACGAATGTCCCAAAGACAGTTAATAATCCTGGCCGCCAATCTCTTTCTTTTGATCCGCCCTATCTCGATTACCGACTTCGGCTTAATCCGGATTAACGCATTGTAATCCACCATCATTACGGCTTTCTCCTTTTTTTGATCCCCCTTAATCCTATAGCTTGCAGACAAAAGCTTCGACGACGTTGACCCAAGCTAGTCGATTAATGGATAATACAAATCGACTTCTAATGATATGTTGAATTACAAGCATTCCGCTAATGTCTTTTTTTAATGGTGTGTAATACTAACGTTTTAAAACAACTCCAATTAATGGGGAGAACCTATCATTATTTTGTTGTCATTGCTCTAAGCGCCAAAAATGATTAATTTTGGGGGGGTCATTTTCGGAAGGTGATTTGTTTTGATTTTATAAGGTGTATAATTTATGAATCATGGTGGAACCTAATTTAAAAGTTAGTTTCCGGGATCGTTTTAAATCGCATGTTTCTTATTTTTTTTATTGGTGTGTTCCGCAAAGCGATAAGTACTCATTAAAGTCGGCTCGGTACGCGTTTCTCCATACGCGTGCATGAACACTGCTTCAAAGCGACCGACTTTCGTGAACTTTGGTACATGGAAACTTTCCATGTAGATTTTTTTCTTTGACATATGCTTGGCATGATGAGAAAACGGTACAAAATAACGCTTTTGTCGAAATCGTAGCACTCAGTTCAGTCGCTGTAGCAAATTTTCGATGAACTTTCAAACGAATGGAAAAAACGGCAACGTTCATCTTCTTCAGGCTTCTTTTCTACGTGTTTGGAAATCTTTGTTTATATGTTGTTGAGATTTGCTAATTTACTCGCATGGAAATTAAAAAAACTGCCCAAAAAAATACCAGCCCTAGAGATACCAGCCCAAAATATACCAACCCAAAAATTCCCGCTCAAAAGTTACCAGCCCAAAAGATTCCCGCCAAAAAGATTCCATCCCAAAAGATACTACCGGTACCTAAAAGATGCCAGCCCCCAAAAAACCAGTCCAAACGATATTGCCTAAAAGATGCCAGCCCCCAAAAAAACCAGTCCAAAAGATATTGCCCAAAAGATGCCAGCCCCCAAAAAAACCAGTCCAAAAGATATTGCCCAAAAGATAGCAGCCCAAAAGATACTGCCCCAAAAGACACCATCCCAAAAGATACTGCCCAAAAGATATCAGCCCGAAAGATATCAGCCCGAAAGATACCAGCCCAAAAGATATTGCCCAAAAGACACCAGCCCAAAGGATACTGCCCCAAAAACCACCATCCCAAAAGAAACTGCCCAAAAGATATTAGCCCGAAAGATATCAGCCCGAAATATACCAGCCAAAAGATACTGCCCAAAACATGCTGCCCAGAATATACCGGCTTAATCGATACTGTCCATACTCTTTTCGTGAAACATTTTCTGGATACACGAACTTGTGATATTTGTTCCCACAACTGAGAATAGCTTTACTTAAAATTTGTATTAATTCTAATAAAAATATAATATGAAAAGCTACGGATTTTTTTTATTGTAATGATATTATTCCTGAAACCGGCGTAAGTTCGATACGAACTTGTCTTGCCGAGTAGATTACGAAGAATATTGTCGGAACTGCCAGATAAAACACTATAGTACTACGCATAAATAACAGAAAAGCAAATAGTTATTTTTTTTTATTATTTATTCCTGCAATAACTGTGTTTTAATTACTTCCTTTGCTTTCCCAGTGCTAAACTGATTCATTAAATCGTAAGAGATCTTTATAATAATATCGGAGACCGGCTAAAAGGAAAAGGAAAGCCTAAAGGAAAACCGCTTCTTCCCTCCTCGCGCCCGCATTGAAAATGCACTCTCCCACTCTACCTGCAGCCAAAAAGGAGCCAGGCATGAGTGGTCGATCATTCTGACAAGTCGTCGGGAAAATGTCCCGGGAAATGTGTCCCGAGAAATGTGACCGGCCCCGTGCATAACACGGGCTTCCTCTAGCATTCAGTAATTTAGGATTTTTTTTTTTATAAAGCCATTCAATACCTCAGGCACATTTTAAGTTTAGAATATAATATAATAGAAAAAAAAGACGGCACTAAGCCAAAGTCTAAAACGAAGGAGCCCACCCCCCAAAACCCAAAATTTCGTGAACAATATTCACGAATTGACCTGAGCAAGGTGGTGCAGAGACTTCAGAGTACAAAACAAATGACTGCGTAAAACGACTTGAAGAAGTGTTATGCCTTTCTCATAATTTTGCCGATGACAAAGAACTTAAGAGAACTGTCGACAAGCATTCCAAGATGGCGGTACTCTGATTTTGCAGTAATAATTTTAGCAAGACTGCGGTAGGAGTGATGTGGGTTGCAATGGCAAGTTTTTCTTAATAATTTTGCTTTTTCCTCATTTATTTGTTTAAAATCACTATTAAAGTAATTTTTGCATGAATGGTTACAGTCGCGTAGTTGGCTAATATTCAAAATCTCTGATTTTGGAAAATATTTTTAGTATCAAGGCTTCCTTCGTTCTTAAATAAAATTGCAATTATTTTATTTTGTAACTTTTGCAGTATATCCCTGGAGAAGAGTTAAAATTAATTCATAATTAAAATGAAATTAGTAAAAAATTATTATTTTGAAAATTGGCACTAGTTGTCAATAAATGTTGCTTCTTATCTCCCAGAACCATGTTGCGACCTGTTGGCTGCACTGCCGAACATGCCTCCGTCGGTTAGCACAGAAGTAATTACTAAAATAAAAGTTGTAATATTTTAATGAACGTTTCCTCATTTATGTTCGCTTTAGCCATTGGTGCGAACCCAGCCTTAGCTATGGTGCCAGAAGAAAAGAGGACAATTTTTCTAGGTAAATCCCAACGGAAATTCCGATCTTATTTTACATGTCACAGTGGACATGAACACGAGACATCAGAGGGCCCTTGTCTCCCCGAAAATTCCAGAGGTGGCTGAGGTCGGGCTCGAATCCGGGGCGTCTGGTGCATGAGACAGTCATGCTAACCATCAGGCCACCTTGCTCATATATTTACCATATCGTACGGACGTTTCCCTTTTTATATTCTGGTTTAAACAAGACGGAAAGGTAAATGGGCTCGAGAAGTGTTAAATAAATACAGATTGTGGCATATGGCTTAGCGGTGGAACTTTGGCCCTTGTTTTCAAAGGTCGTTGATTTGATTCCCCGCTCAGCACTCTGACATTTAAGTCCGAAAGGCTGTGTAAGTAAATGTGTGTCTGTATCTAATTTCTGGTCTGCGATGATCCGTTATGCATTACGTTTTTCGCTGATGTTTCATTTCCGAGCTTAGCAATGTTTAAAAAACTAAACAGACCTGAGGCGATTCGTCAATCGCTACATGCTCGTACCCGTCATAATGATGGCGTTCGCCTAAGTTGGCTGAAAATTACATGGGCTCAGAAGCCGAATGGTAATTTTTTCTGCGTCGTTTTTGTTACAAATTAGCCCCAGCATCAAATAAAATTAAAAGCTCATATTATTCTGGACTGCACACTTGGACGGAACCATCCATTAATGTCGCTGTTGCAATTACAACTGGAGCTGATGTCCTTGGCCTTATATTGCTGATCTCCAGAGATTAAATGTCTGTGATGCGTTCCTTGACTTAGGAAGGAATTGCTTGCGTTCCTATACAAAACATTAGTGAGCCCGAGACATGAATCACAATAATTACTGTTACTAGTCCTCAACCGGAAGTCCTCGGGCTTAGGTTTCGTAAAAGATTATATCAACTATTAGCTGATATAACCTACGCACTGATGGTGTCAGTGCCGCAACAAGCGATATTCAAATGGGGTGCAATGGTAAAATGAGGGCCCCAAAAGACTACACAATTTTGGGTTCAAGGTGGTGGCCTAGTTTTATGTAAAAATTTGCTATGAATTCAGGGCCCATTGCTGCTGGGCCCGCCGTGTGCCTTGCACCCCTTAATTGCGGCTACTGGGTGGTGTTGGACGCACTTTTTGCAACATCGTTCGTTTTGCTCACTCAATCAGCGCGTCCCTTCAGTCACTCCTCCCGTAGTAGGTTAGGTTAGGTTTATTTAAGGACGGTAGCCTTTTGCAGGCCATCTATCCTATACACATTACATCACCAAAACGTAAAACAAGTGGCAACCTACAGTGTAGCAGCGATCCTAGCACAACTGCCCCACACGAAAACGTCCCGTCGCCTCACAAAAAGCAGCCACTGCACGCAAACGTCCTCTGTTGCTCCTGCCAGTGTGCGGGCTCCTCCCGTAGCATACACTGGCGACAACAAGCTACAAACCTTTAGCCCGCCGACAATACCACATTCACTGAAGTGCACCGCCAAATTGTTGCAAGTAAATTTTTTCATTTTTAGTGATTGTTGTTGTTCACTTTGAACCAGCTCAACTCTGAAAGCCCGCATCGACGCCAACGAAATAAATACGCCTTTCTATCGTTCCAGGGTGCCAATTCAGAGGTTAATAAAGCAGCTTAATTTGGTTTAAAACTATATGCTTTTAGCTGAAACATGGATTCTTTCATTTTACCCATTAATAATCCTCAATGTCGACGAAAGTTTGATTTGCCAGGCACGGCAGCAAACACATAAGACCTGCAGAATGACGAAATCTGAAGAAAAACGTTCATAATTTAAAAAATAGATCAGTGCTGCGCCTATAGTAGTAGTAGGCGTTTTAGTTGGATCAGCACAGTGTAGATTGTTTTTTAAAGTTTTTATATTAAGATTGATAAATACAGATTTGACCCATTTCTGTTGTGTTTGGGTTTAAAACATCAGCCCACCCGAGTTGACATTGCTTCTCTGGGCCCACCTAGGACAATTGTATGGGTCTTACTCAGTGTGGCCCTGATTCCCCTTTTTCTTGGTGGGAAGGCAGGACTCATCGTGGACACACCCACCAATTCAACTAGACAGATAGCTAGCTAGCTAGATAGATAGACAGATAGATAGCTAGCTAGATAGATAGTTAGGTAGGATAGATACCTATATTCCACTCCAAAGCATTTCATGATATACATTGGCAACGAAATTACAAGAGTGGAAATCTGTATTGCTGAGTAAAGTCCTGTGCAACACAGAACCTTCAAGAAAAATAATTAATAGGTAGCAACAAGTTCTGCATGAAGTAATAGGAAAACACTTCAAATTAAAACACATACGCACAGTGTAGATAAGTGTAGATATAGTCAAGTCTATATCTACACTTAACAAGTAATACAACAAGTAATACATTCAAACATTATCTAACAAGTAAGACATTCAATAGGTACTAAATAGAAGCAATAAGGATACTAAACCTTCACAATAAACAAAATTTTTAGGTCAGAGCCCAACTATCCATTCGCGTACCTTCAATTTGAAACAATAAGCTGACCAGATGGTTTTAAAAATGATATGGTAGAGCATTATAAATCTTTGGCGCTTGATAAAGAAATCATTTATGTCGCTTTCCGGTAACTAGGACACACGAAAGAGAAATTGTAGGTAGCATTTTTTTTCTGGTAACGGAGAGGGGGCATATTTGGAATCAGCATCCACCTGAAGTTGTTCTGTCTCCCAGTTTTAACAGACAGCTTCGCACCTTGACACTGAAAACTTTTCAGGCTTCTTTTCAGGCTTCTTTTTTTTCCGATTGTAGTTTCTGTAACTGTTGTGCATCTGTTTGCTATATGAAAAGAGGCGGTATTACACCCATTTTTTCCCTTTCCGTTTGGAATACATTTCTTTATATATTTTTTTGGTGTGTCAATATTTTTTACGAGGTGAGGGGACCACACTGGACTTCCGTATTCCAACAATGGTCGGATATATACTTTAAATGCCAAAATGAGGATATTTACACCCAAGAAGTGAAACAACGTCTGAGCATTGCTGAGCGCTGTTTTGTTTGTGTTAAGTAAAAAATTGATGTCGATAATGTAAAATAATTGTTCAACAGTATGTTAGTTATTGTTTGCACAAACAAGTACATTAGTACTTCGTGCAACCCATCATTTAATTTAATTTAAATTAAAAAAAAAACAAAAAAAAAAACTCATTCACTTTTACATTTTTGTTGCACGATAACACATGATACATTAAGACTGTAATATAGAAAATATGCAGCGAGTTGCATGGAGGGAAAGGCAAACTGAGAGAGAAATCAATTGGACAAGGTCAATTGGGTCAAAGTAGCAAATAGCTACAGTACGAGGTTCGTCCAGTGCTACTGAGTAGTATTGTTGACGCTGGATAACTCTCAACGTTATTCAGGAGATGCTGTGTAACATGGAAAGTGGAATACCGAAAATAAACTAATAAACTAAAAAACTAAAACAGTGTAATTTTTAACATTGTTTGTAATTATGATCACTCGTTCTTCAGTTGGCCGCACCGAGTCGCGATTGACAATGACGCGATTCGTAAAACACGGTGTAGCAAACTTCGGATTTTACGTCCTCTCAAATATTCTGCATCCTTCTTTTGCTTCTCATTTCAACAAACTTTCCATTAATTTATTTCTTTTTCCCCACAGCAACTGCCGTATTACCAACACTGCGGACCTGCTAATGCGCACATAACTGTCTCTTCCGTTATCTATCTCTGCCATCTCGACGCAGGAGCTGCCGCCATTTTTGCTCATTCGGCTCACGTCTCTCAAAAGCTATTAGGCTTAATTCTTTTCTCCAGCCTGCATTCTGCTGTGTGTATTTCACTAGACTTTTATTGCAGTAGACAGATTGACTGACAGCACGTCACATCGCTACTGCTTTACGGTGACACGAGGCTACTCCAAGATGGCGGACATGTCATCTTCAATAACGGTTGGTTCAGAGCTCGGCGAATGAAATGAATACATTTAGAAAAAAAAATATTATTATTAAAGTCTGTCAGTGTGTGGCGTGCCCGAGGCCGGACTTGCTACCAACCAACATTAGCTTGAAAGGAGATTCATTACTACTTGAAAGGAATTAATGAAGTTTAGAAGATTGGATTGCAGAGGCCCGCCATCTTGTTGCATAAGACAGGATAATTATTTTGATGTTTTGCTCTTCTTATGAAAGAATCAACACTGTTCGCATGATGATAGCGTGTTTAGTGGCACGAAGGGTTGAAAAATTAGAAAATTACGAGGCCGACTTTTTTTTTAATGAAAACTTTATTCATGAGTACATGTACATGTTTCTCATTCGTTAGGCTCGGATTTCACACACAAAAGGCGCCACCCGCATCCCGCAGAAAACCTCCTGCTTTCCTGTGACGCTATTGGATACGGTAATTGCATTTGAAATCCCTACTCGCAAGCGTCATAATTCTGTTTTCCTGTTGCGTAGCCAATTGAAATGGCGTGGTCGAAAGTGGGTGGTCTCCTTGAAAAAAAAAATTAGAAAAGAATGTTGTGTATATAAAAAAAAATTAAAAAAAAAAAACATCCAGCTACTTATCCTGTGACCGGACTTAATGATACGAGACTCGCAGAAATAATGGTTTGATTTAAGCGACAGATTTTCGTGTTTGGTATGACGCTGTCGCTAACGAACGCTTGTGTACTTGTACGTCAGGTAGCCGCTTTGTGGAATTTGGTCTACGTATTAGCCTAATAGGCTGGACTTCCTGCGATGAGGGCTTCTGGCAGTAATGAAGTGTAATTTAACTGAAGAAATTTTTGGTACGTG
>JAHWFP010085667.1:0-31161 GCA_023313725.1 Lithobius niger | reverse complement strand
AAGAGTCCGGAGGGCGGAAACGTTAAAATTCGCAGAAAGAAAAGAGTAGACGTTGTTGTAGGTGTTGGACGGAAGGCACTGTAGCCGAGAAGAAGGCCGGAGGTTAAGTCAAGTCCTACCAGGAGAGGGCAAAAAATTATCGACGCAACGAAAAGCAGAAGAATTCTTGGAAGGTCCAAATTTTGGAGGCGAAGGTGTAAGTGAGAGCGTAAAAGCGGTCAGAGGTAATAATGTGCGTCTCTGTCGTCTGAGATGACGACGAAGGTGATCCTGGAGTATGTGGATGATAATAATGAGATGTGTTGAATTTTGGTGTCATAGCTGAATAGTTGACTCTGTGGACAGCGGAGGGTCCAAACGCTGGCGAGAAGAATACGTATAAAGTCCAGGAGGACCATTATAGGTGGACATCTCCGGAGGTTTTAGAGCGGCAGGGGGAGCAAGGACGTAAGTTGAAGGTGCATGCCATTGAGAGAAGGGAGGCGGAGGAATCAACCGCTGGTGGAGGAGCGTCCGCATAAGGAGGCGGAGGACGCAAATCGATGGTAATCTGTTGAAGAGAAGGTGTGACTGGAGAGCTGTGCAATAGAATGCGCAGATGGAGGTGGTGCGGAGGGATATCATACTTTCCCCAATTAAACAACAGTTTTTATGCAGGTGCAATGGTAAAAACTGAAAGTAGTCAGTGAAAATTATGTACCGCAGGAAGGCTGTGCGTAGGTATTGTGCAATGAAGGAGAAGACCGACGATGAGGTACGGTGCTAATCCGAATTGATCCGCCTTCCGCCCAAACATAAGGAAGACCTGAACTGCCTTGGGTAGAAGCCAAGAGGAACAGTCGTGGGTAGTAGTGAAAGAGCTTCTTCGCAGTACTTGGTTGATGAGGAGAGCTGGCTGTTATCTGGAGGAGTGTTATCTGGAGGAGGGTCGGTGTATAACCTTTCACATAGTGTATTGGCTGTAGTATTAAGCATGTCTGTGTAGGATGTAGCTCGGAGGCTTAGTCGGAGGACACGGTCATTGTTGCGGATGACTTTTATCTAACTCAGGATGTGAATCATTTCCGAGGAGGACACCTCCATTGTGGAGGAGAGTTCTTGCGAAGGTTGGGGTGTCGTTGACGAATTCTGCCTAGAACAGGTAATTGTGTGGTATGATGCGGAGGCGGCACAAAACGTTGGCGGGCTTGCTTTCATGGGACGGACGGTATATCTCATTAAAGTTGAGGTTCGCCGTTCCTCTCGCCAAAAAGTTGAGGCCCCTTGTAAGGGCTTCTCGTAAAACTGAGATCGATGGGAAGGGGGCCAGGGGAGGCGGAGGTATTCTGTAGTGGAAGGTTTGGCTGAAGCGGAGGTTTAGTCATAGCTGATGGCTGTGTGGAGGAGATTGGCACAACAAATTGGCTGCGAAGTGGATCAGACAGTGGTGTAGTACAATGCGGAGGTGTTGCTAACGGACAGCGAGTCTGCTTAATGTGCCCTGAGGGATTAATTGGTTCACTAGTCTTCTGACTTGGTAGGTTGATAGCCGGTTAAGTTGATGATTGTTGACACAGAATAGATGTTAGGTCAGAATCGGAGGTTCCCGAGGTCTTGAAAATCCTAGCGGTATGTGAAGGAACAGATGACATGTAGGGACTCATGGTCGTTGAAAATACCGGAGGCTGCTGCAGAATGGACGGTTGTCCCATGGGAAGGCGGCCCAACTGCCGAGCGGGGGCTCGTGAGAGATGTACAGGACAAGAGCAACCTTCCTGTAGAGGCGCAGGGATGCATGCAGAGGCAGAGTCGTTGGCGGAGGTAAACGCCGTGCTATTGCAGCGGTAGCAGGATCTTGTCCCAAAGACTGCCTGGTGGAGGTGGAATTTAACAGCAGGAAAGTCGCTGAGCACATCGAAGAAGAAAGCATATCGACTGATGATGGAGGCGGAAGACTCGGTAGTCGAAAGCGGAGCGGTGGTAAAATGATGGGATGTGTCCTCTCGAGTATGGGAGGAGAAGTTATTCCTTAAATATGAGACCTCGCTGTGCGGAGGCGGCAGCGGAGGGTGAGCATAGGAAGCGGAGGCTGAGGTACAACAGTGGACTTTGTAAGGAAGCAATGATTAATACTGCTGCGTAGGTTGAAGGCCGAAGAAAAACAAGCGGACGGCCTGTTAGAGTTTTTAATAGAAAAAGAGCTAAGCAGCAGGATGCGCAGATGGTGACGGCGCGGAGGCATTTGTAAGGTCGTGGTGCGGATGGATATTTCTGGATTAGATAGCGGAAGAGCCAGTTGAGAAGCTTGAAGGCACATCCTGGTGGTTTTGCAAGGAGGAGGTTGCGCAGGGAGTGCGCAGTGGGTCGTGGTTGTAGGAGGTAGCGAGTGTCTCCCTTTCTTGTCATAGACCGAAGTCCGAAAGGAGGATAGCAGAATGATAAAATATTATTGAGTCTACTTGGGTGTCACTGCTCCCCCTCCGTAGGGGCGGAGGGATGCAGGAAGGATGGAACATATGTCAGAAAGAGGGCGAGTGGGCTGCGTCGCCGGATGGTTGTAACGGTGCGGAGGGACGTCGAATCTTGTTTTGGAAGCAACAGCATTCAATGTTGCGGAGAAGGAATGCAACGGTAAAAGACCTAGTCCCAGAAGGCTGCGCAGAAGTAGTGCGCAATGGGTAGAAAAAGCCAAGGACGACGATTGTTGTTTGTCAGAGTTCATTCGTGCAGTGTTCAAATGCCGTGATAGCACAGGCCGTCTTGGGCTGGGAACCACGAAGAACGGCGGCGCGGAGGGGCGGTGGAAGGAAGTAGATAACGTCTTGCTTGTCTTGTGGCGTGTTGTCATGATAAAAACTCGGAACACCTCCGTAGGAGGAGGCCAACTATTTGGGAGGCTGGAAGAGGTTCATCGTTAACTGAAGTATCCATAAAACCGTTGTATGACAACGGAAGGCAGGGTATTCTTAAAGGAAGAGGAGCGGAGGGGACCTCAATCAATTTGGAAGGTAGAACGGTATCTCTTAAGGCGGAAGTGGTAGCATGAAAGCGGGATGTATCGTCTGTAGTCAGTGGAGGCGAGCCTTCCTATACCGAAGGAACGGAAGCAGCCATAAACCGTTGGAAAGCAATGGAGGGCGGAAGCTCGTAAATGATTCGTGTCATTCGTAGTGTAGAGGTAGTAGGCCCGAGGCGGGCGGAACATTCGTTGGGCTGCGAGGCAGGCCAAAATGTGACTAAGGAGGCCACAAGGCCGGATGAAGGAAGACCGTTCGTCAAGGCGATGCCTTTCGGGGAGGCGGAAGGTATGCGGAGGCGGAGGCTCCAATAATTCCTGTCCAGTGGCAAGCTCGAGAACCTCCACGTTCTCAAGAGACGAAGGAAAGAAGAACGGTAATGCCATCCGTGGACGGAAGGAATGCGGAGGCGGGCTTGTAAGCGGTGACACTTTCCGCAGTACAGAAGGTATGCGGAGGTCAGCAACCAGAAGTAACGCCCTCAGCGGTGCGGAGACGGTGGTGGTTCTAGTTCCTTTTTAAGCAGAGGATGACAGTCGGAGGTAGCACACTCCGCGGAGGACAGACGGTATGCAGAGACGGTGGCAGAAACGGAGGGTCACGTCGAGGAGCTCAAGAACGAATGCACGTGGCGAACGCCCTAGGAGAAATGATGCTGACTACCGCTGCGCAAGGGTTTATATAAGGAGCCCGACGCATGCGCAGTAGGGGTACGAGCTCGGCAGGGAAGACAACTTTCAGGTTCTATGGGAATAGAAGCTCAAAAGGGGAAACTGCTAATATAAATAAGGTAATGTACATTTTCGTCGGCTATAAAAATATACATTACCTGTTTTAATAGCAGTTTCCCCTATTGAGCTATTTATTCCTTAGAATCTTGAAAGTTGTCTTCCCTGCTAAGCTCGTACGGTACTGCGCATGCGCGAGCTTGGGTCTGCTTATATAAGCTCCGGTGCAGCCTTCCGTTGGCATCATTTCTCCACCTTCCAGGAGGGAAGGCTTGGTGCGGGAGTTAAGGTAATGTATATTTTCGGTTAGGCAATAAAAACTAAAATTAAGCAGGTTTGGGCCCTGCAATTTTAGTCTTTTTATAGCCGACGAAAATATACATTACCTGTTTTAATAGCACACTTCGTCACCTGGAGGAGGGCTAGGTTCTATCTTCCCGCAATACGAGCTGGCGTCCCCTAGGAAGATACTTTTTCTGATGAAGACACATCTGCGCATTCCCAACCACTTTCACCATGCAGACAGAGTCGGGACATAGCAAGACTCAGTCGAGTTGCAAAGTCATATCTAAGGTGAGATTGGGGAGTGTGGTCGCTCATGAACATGTTATAATAATAAAAAAAATACACCGCATGCAGTGATCTAATCATGAAGGGATACAAGGCAAGGAATCGAGCATAAGTGCTGAAGACATCTTAGCTTGTGGGAAGGATGAGGATGTCGTGGATCCGGAGGTATCATGAAGAACGGGAGGACAGGCTGGAGGTAAATTATGAGGATGATGAATGTGAAATCAGGATGTTGAGCCGGTAAAGAGATGGACACACATGTAGATGGCGAAATGATGATCAAAACAACATTTTTTTTTTTTGTGATTTGATGAGAACGTCTTGGTATAGAACTGAGCGAGGAGAATGGTCATACTATCCACTTGAACAAGGAGAAGGTAAAAATGGACGCCTCGCTGTTTCAGAATAAAAACGGAAGTGCAATTTTGTTAAACCGGAGGGTGAGAATGCTTTTTATGGAATCATCCTAAACCCCAGAGCTACACCTGTGGCTTTAGCACGGCATGGGGAGCACGGTAGGTCTCCTTCCGCGGATTTTGTGTTCGGATTGATGCAGTGGAAGACTGGAATGAAGGAGGTGGCGTTGAATTGCCAGACTGAGTAATTTGAAATGCGGGACAAAAGTGGAGATTGTAGTGTACGCCGCCAAATGGAGATAGGAGATATTTCGGAGGAGTCTGATTTGGTACCCGACCCGACGTCTGGCATAGAAGTAGAGGCTGAGGTGAGAGCATGAGATGTGTCCATTGTAGAAGTGGATGGCTGCGTGTCAGGAGGAAGGAAAGGAGGCGCAGTATGCGGAAGGACAGCAGGAGAATCTTGCGATAATTTCGGTAAGTTGTCCTGGATAGGTGGATGGGCCGTAGAATCGATAGATGCCGGATCGAGCACCGGAAGCGGAGGAGTGTAATACTATATGGTGGTGACGGAAGGATCTTCTAGAGGAGACGGTAGAGGTGATGGGGCCTCCTTATGCAGTGTCAGTGGAGAGGGAGTTTTACGAGGTATAGCGGAGGACCGAGTGGAAGGTGAGGTAGTACTGACGGAGGATGGTGCATTATGCGGGTGTCGCGTCCTAGAGCGGGCTCAATAATAGGCCCGCCACGGCAGTGAGGATGGCATTGGGGACAGCAACCTATAGTGTGTACGGAGCAGGGCGTAGTTAAGCCTCATGGAGTAATACCGTCTGTTTACTATTTCAAGCTCATTTGTGAGGGCCTCATTAGATGCCCGTAACATGCAATTTTCTGCCTGGAGGTTTTCTACATTGCCAGCTGCTTGGCAGAGCGTTGGTAACTCTTTCAGAGCAGACCGAAGAGAAGCATATTCGGTCGAGAAGTGTTCCACAGAGGTAAGAACAAAATCTACATTGAGGTTTAAGTCTTCCATTTCTCTAATAGATAAGTGTAGTTACCGATGCCGTGGGGAAAGGAACGAGAGGAGGCGGAAGCACCGTGTCTTGGCTTGTATTAATAGAATGCGGAGGATGACTCATGAACGTAGCACATTGGGATGTAGGTGCTATTTTGGTAGTGGAAGGTGGAAGCGGCACCTCTGTTGTTTTGTTAATAGCGGAAGGCACGTTGTGGCGACGCGGACGCGCAAACGGAAAACATGCTGTTTTGATCTTCAGAGATTTGGCGGTAGGAACACTGGTCTTTAAGAGTTGCAGGCCAGATGTGCCGGCAACCGCAGGAACGGCATCGTCGAGGAAGAGCGTGAATGTGTGTTTGTAGGTAAACTGGGTCGATTTGGAGAGTGCGAAGGTGGAACGTGGAGTCGGCCCTCCGTTTTGACAGTTTCTTAGTGGAAGAGGACGAATGTCCGTTTGAAGACAGTCTGGATAGTTTTGGGAGGCGCGGAGGCGGAACTTGAAGTGGGTCCTTCCGTTTTGGTAGCGTTTTTGCGGAAGAGTGAGAAGTCAGAGCGGGAGAGGTCTTGACAAAATTGTGGGACGGCGGAGGCGGCTTCTGTCTGTCAACGCGCACGATTAGCCCGTTGTTTGGATAGGCGCTGATGTTTGCGAATAATAATCCATCTGGGAGGGGAGACGGTTATGCAAATCCTGCATTTTTGGGCTAGACCATCACAGATGCGGTGTCGCTGGCAACTTGGGTGTGGGCCAACACGCACGTTCTTGGCGAGTCCTACAAAAAATCCTGGACATTTGCAAGGCTTCGGAGATAGCACATTTGGTGTAAAGATTTGGCTAGAGTCTGGACAATCAACTTGCTGATGGTCGGAGCCCTCCGTAGAAGAATGAACTGCGTGAATGAACTCCTCCGTGTTGGAGGATGAACTGCGGATGGAGACGGTTATTCTCGCACGGGAAATTTGAATAAGACCGTTGCAACGCAGAGAGGGGCGCCAGCTGGCGGGAGAACGGAGAAACACATGTTAAACGGAAGGAGGAGCTTGGTGGTGGTGCCACCTGTTGGGTATGCCGGATGGCTGCCGAACGAACGAATAGACTTGCGTTGTTTTTTTTTTGGTAGAAGGGCGGAGGAAAGAGAAATTGTAACAAGGACCTGTTTTGATAGCAAAACGGTAGTGACTTGTAGACGGAAGGAGGTCATCTAGGAGGCCGGTATGATGGATCATACAATAGCCGGAGGTTTGCCGTGGACAAATGTCATGTGGTCGTAGAACTGAACGTGCTACGGTCTAGTTGTTGGACGTACTGGCGGAAGGTTCCCGAGTGATGCAGGGGAAGCTGGAGGAAGGTGTCAATAGTCGAGAAGATAGGAGGGGACGTAGCTGTTAAATACCTTCCGTCCCGGAAGGGATGTTAAGTAGAGATCTGGAAAGTTCGAACAATAAAGCTACGTATGAAACAAGTGAAGATGGTGGGGTAATGTCCTTTGTACACGAAGACGTGAGGAAGGAAACACCGGTAGGTGGATGGTAGTTGACGTTGAGGATGATGGATTCGATGTGAGAGGCGTGGTTCCTTGAATGGTGAACAGGCCGGGAACGTATAGTCGAAGGGGACCGTGGAGAAAGTGTCAGAAAATCCGAAGAGGATGGTTTAAGGAATGTATATTGGATTTCATAATGGAGTTCTTCCTCACAGATCAGATTAACATTGAGTGTCTTGGGAGCGGAGGGTCCAGTGACCGGCTGTTGTGGCAGGATTACGGAAGGACAGTCCGGGTCGCAGAAAGGCCTGTTGAAGGTCGGGAACGGAAATGGTAGTTGTAGGCGTCGGGAGGAAGAAAAGCTGGAGAGGACGCAATGTTTACGCCGAGAGGAATGGTGACAACAGGCGATGGTAAAATTGGTGATGTGAAGGAGAGTGTTGCGGAAGCTGAGTCGGAAGGAGCGACCGGAACGGAGGATGTAATTGACGAACCAAATTTCCGAAAAGCCCCTCTATGAGCGGCGGAAGGGAAGTGAGATGTGAGGTTGGGAAAAACCGCTAAAGGAGGCTGCCTGGGCTGTCTGTAAACGAAGGAGTGTGCCATAGGAGCACGGCCGGAACGCCGGGCTGGTGCTTGGGAGATGTAAGGGCGACGGAAGGGAACGGGTCCCTCCTCTGTGGTGGCAATAGAGAAGTCTTCTACGTGCGGAAGCCCTGTATCCATACAAGGTTGAGTCGAGGGAATATTGCAATCTATGTGGATCTGCGGAACAGAAGGATGATCATCACGAGCGTCCGCCTGTCTGGTGGCGATACTTTGTTTAGAGAAGGTGCATGGAATATCCTCGGAGGAGGAGGCCAAATCCGGAGGTGGAAAGTTCACCCGAAAAGCGGAGGAGTTAGTGTCGAAGCAGGACGCAACAGTGTGTGGTAGTGTTTCCAGAGTAGGAACAGTAGACGAGAGGCATTCCGAAAGAAGGACGGAAGAACGTGGCGAACCCGGCAAGAGCGGAGGAGGGTCATCCTTAACTGAAGAAAAGGATGAAGCAGCCATAAAATCGTTGTAAAGGCAACGGAGGGCAGGATAATCCAATAGGAAAAGGAGCGGAGGAAGGCGCCCTTCCGCGGAACGGAGGTATGCGGAGGGTGACGATGATGTGGGGAAGCTCGGAACGACCACTCGCGGTGATCGCCCTAGGAGAAACGATACCAACGGAAGGCTGCGCCGGAGCTTATATAAGCAGACCCAAGCCCGCGCATGCGCAGTACCGTACGAGCTTGGCAGGGAAGACAACTTTCAAGATTCGAGGGGAATAAATAGCTCAATAGGGGAAACTGCTAAACAGGTAATGTTTCGTCGGCTATAAAAATGGCGTTTACATTACTACTGACATTTGTACAGCTACTATTGCTAACAAGTAGACTCACACATGAACACTATCTATTCGACCATACGGAATCGGCTCCTAGAAGAAAATAGCGAAGCAGGCATTAAAATGAAGCTAAGCATGTACGAACCATGGATCGAAAAATTAGCATTTGAGAAGCAAGAACAGAAGTCACACGGATGTGGCACACACTGCATGATTTTTAAGCTAATTTTTGTTTTATTGGCACGTATGTAAACAAAGGTTCACCATCCCTGGTCTACAGCCACTGGGTGGTAAACCCCTGGGATGCCCATCCATGTGAGGTAATTTGTCTCCCCCCCTCCAGCCTGAATGCGTGTTAAGCTAGGCTCGACCGCTTTCATGAAGTTTAATTCGATCTCATGGTTCTTGTTTGTATATTTTTGCTTCGTAATGTTACAAGCAACTCTGTATAATGAAGGGTTGGTGTTTCTGAGGACAATGAACATTTGACTCCAGAACCATTCTGTGGCGTGGCCAAAACACCGTTTACTGTCAATATCGCTGTTAGTAGACTGTATGCTTCGCGACATTAACAAATAAGATATTTCAACCCTTATTATTGATACCAACATTTACTGATTCAATACTTCTGTCGGTACTTAAGTGAGGTCACTTTCTGTTTTATTCTGTTTTATTTCACCCATTTTCAGAAATCAGTTCCCTTATTAAAATAAGACATTTATTGCAAAAATGTGCTTTTTAAATGTGTCAAAGGCACTAAAACTGCTGCATACGAGGTGCTTTGAAGGATTTCCCGGGATCTTAAAGCACCCTCCCCTTTATAAACACTTTAGCTGAAAAGTTGGACAACATTTTGAAATCCAATTCCCACTCCCCCCATCAACTCCTTGATGTGTGAGCAAGAATATTGCAAATACGTGTCCCTTTGTAACCTATACAACCTGCACTAGAAAAACCAGTGTTATACTGAAACAGCTACCTGATATACTGATCTAATACCCATGCCACTATGTTTAGCCGGCTGAGGCCAAGTTCAAATTCGTAGACAAACAATTAGTGCCAAAAAGACTAAAATTGCTCGGCCTGCACCTGCTTAATTTTAGTTTTTATTGCCTAACCGAAAATATACATTACCTATTTTTATAGCGATTCCCTCCTTTTGAGCTATTATTTCCCTCGAAGCTTGAAAAGTTGGCTTCCCAGCCGGGCTTGTACTACTGCGCATGCGCAGCGATGGGCTGGCTATATATACTCGGCGCAGCCGTCCTATGCCATTATTTCTCCTCACCCAGAACCTAGACAATGGAGGGGAGGCCTGGGTGGGAGTTAAGGTAATGTATATTTTCGGTTGGGCAATAAAAACTAAAATTAAGCAGGTGCAGGCCCTGCAATTTTAGTCTTTTTATAGCCGACAAAAATATACATTACCTATTTTTATAGCGGAGTTTGTAACCTGGAGGAGGGCTAGGTTCGCTGTCCCCTCGTGTACAAGCCGGCATCCCCGGGAACTAGTCCCTGGCGAAGACAACCCTGAGTCCTACACCAATTTCACTAAGAGCCGAAACTATTTGCGGGCTGAGGAGCGATCCGCTCTTTCGGAAAGGTTACACCCTACGTGAGGTCAGGCAGTGCGGAAAAACGTTATAATTTAAGCAGAAGAAGGAACCGCAAGCAGGGCTCTAACACCGGGGGTCTTAACAAGATAGGAAATCAGATAAAATTCCGAAATCGCCTACCTTGTTGGGAATGATCGTGCTCCCAAGTGTGAAGCTGACAGGCGGATGGCACATGTAGTCGTTAAGTTCTTTAGTAAACTTGAGGAGAGGGCACCGTCCGTAGGACGGGCTCTGGAAAGTGTGTGAAGTGGGCAGGCGGATGACGAGTGTCCTTATGATGTGAAGAGTGAATACTGTCCGGATATGGAAAGTGAGAATGTGTACGGCGAGCGCATGGCGCAGCGAACTTGCAGCGAATGTGAAGAGCGGACACCGTCCGCAGGACAGACCGTGGTAAACTGGAAATGTGGATGTGAATCAAGAAGAAGGCAGCTGGTTGGTGTAGGACAAGGATCGAAAGGAATGATTTTCCAGAGGAAGAAGAGACGCTGGTTGTTGAATGCTAGCCGCTTTGTAAAAGGGTGAAGGTTTGGTTTCATAAAGCTGAAACTGTGAGGATAAGGTCCTAACAGGGAGGTGAGGATCGCGATTGTATCGTCCCACACATGGGAGGTGAATGAAGCAGAGTCCATGCTGAAGATCGTTGTGTTGAGGAACAAGAGACGGACGGGAATGTAGTGTAGGGAAGGACACGGAAAACTAGTGCTACGCTTGTGGCCGTGGATGAAGGATCTTGAAGTGGTAACCAGGAAGCGGATGGAGAGAATGGTGAGGTGGACATACGGAAACGGATGTGTAGTTGTTAGTAGTGTGTGCGGATGGTAGCACAAACATACTGCTAAAAGTGATGTAGACAAGGTTGCATGTAGTTGAGGATGTATTGACGTGAAGACTGTGCAAAACGCATGAGATGCAAGAGGGGCGGACGCCAAGCTGTCCGTTGTCAAGTTTGGATTGCCATCTGTCAAACTTGATTGTTTGTTTTTGTGTTTGAAACACAGTACAATAGCGGAGCCAACTGCGCATCCGCGTTTAGCTAGAAAGAAAAGGTCACAACAAGATAGCGTCTTGTGCGTCCTGAGGATGCTTACAACAAATGAGGGCCAGAAGGGTAGGGACGGTAATGGTGAAGGAGTATCTTCGTAAAGCGCAACTAGAGACGGCGATAAAGGTATGTCCGCAAGACAAGGACGAAGCGGTGAACGGATTGTGGCAGAGGATGGGGCAAGTCTTAAACGTTGAATGTGGGAACGGGCACAGCAGTAGGCCCCCAAGGTGGAGATGCAGGAATCGACAAAACCCAGGCGTTGTGTACACTGAGCAGAGCGTAGTTCACACGAAGGGAACGACAACGACGGTTTATTAACACTGGCGATAGCCAGTGTTAGTAAGGGTCGACCTAGGACCGCTGTGTTAAACTCTCAACTTTGAGAGCTTATAACTCCGTTAAAAGTAAACATCTTTAAACCAAATTTGAAATCTAGCCTTGACTAGTCATAGCCTGTCTGCAGTCCAAAAACTGTGAAATTCGGTCGAGCCAAACCCGAGATACAGAGAGGGGCCAAATAGACAACTTCTTGTTCTGCTTCTTCTTGATGATGATGATGTTGTTCTGGGGATGCTTTCGTCTGTCCTCTCTACAGGTCAAACCATTTGTCCTATAACGCTGGTTCTTAGCTCATTTTACAGGTATTGCTCTGTAGATGTGCCCTTTTCATAAGGTATTTTCTAATTGGTCCAGTTGTTCAGGGGTTATGGAGCTCTAAACGACCAGATTGATTGTTTTACATTGTTTTAAACATTGTTATTATGCAACAATGCCAATTAGCAAAAGCCAGCTGCAAGACGTAGACTGTAGATTAAAAAAATTGTTTTTATTATTAACACTGGTGATAGCCAGTGTTAGTAAGGGTCAGCCTAGGGTTTCTGTGTTAAACTATCAACTTTGACCGTCAACTGAACTGTTTTACAGTTTAGCTGCAATTCTAAAAGTAACACGAATTAATAAACAAAAACGGAACGTTAAATGTTTAGAGTAAGGGTCTAAAAGTCAAAACCTAGAAGGAACACGGACAAGCTTTGACAGTCAGGGTCTAGGTGTACAATTTTGTCAGTAGAGGCTGGTAAGCATTAGACCCTTACTACCCGGTGGTCAGCAATAAATATATTTTGGCAAAAAACTGTAAATCCTCCTATAAAGGCCCATGTAATGATCCAGTTGTAGTATGGTATACGTTTCCTGCTTTGCGTTATGTTGAAAAATATTTTTCGATTTAGTAACAAGACAGCATATTCGCAGCAGGGAGCATTAATTTGGTTATCCTCTGCCATAAATCTACGAAATATAACAAAAAAATCTAAGGCAGCAGAAGATAAAATGCCGAATCGTCACAAGAAAATTGTACTCTTAAATTTCCATGACAATATTGTAAGAACAAAGAAAACCTGCTACAACCGTTCAGACACACGGTCGATCCAGTAGAGTAGAACTAAGCTAACCACCGGGTAGTAAGGGTCTAATGCTTACCAGCCTCTACTGACAAAATTGTACACCTAGACCCTGACTGTCAAAGCTTGTCCGTGTTCCTTCTAGGTTTTGACTTTTAGACCCTTACTCTAAACATTTAACGTTCCGTTTTTGTTTATTAATCAGTTTGTTCTTATGAGAGTATGCATTGTTGACAGCACGGAGGAGAGTCTTTGTGGACATAAGGCAGGTAGAAAGCGGATGGTTGTCCTGGAGGAGGTTGCTTGCGAAATGTAGGGGATGTGGTCCGTATTGGATCGGCCCTTGCGAAAAGTACCTCTAGTTGCTTCAGATGGAAAGGATGACAGCAGTACCGGGAGGATAGCGGATGGATCCTGGTCCGAGGAGAGGATGGATCGGTCCTTCCTCAAGCTGCCCCTGAAGCCGGAATGAAGGTGGCCGGGAGCGAAGCTTTAACCGGGAGATACCTGGAAGCAGAGAGCATCCTAGTGGGGATCATCCTAAGATAGAGGATGAGTAGGACACGTCCTACGGGATGGTGAAGCCTGCTGGTCTCGAGGACCAGTGGACCATAAGGTTTTTTTTGTTTTTTTTTTGTTTGGAATCGGAGTTGTACTTAGGCTTGCTTCAGAGCTCATAAATCTTCTCACTGCTTAACTGCGTGTAGCATCCGCTGTCTTGATTGATGTAGCTTTCGTCGAATGATAGTCCATCGACTTGGCGAGACGGAGACACAAATACGGCAGTTACGTTCCTGTCCGTCACACGCAATGAGGACGAGGATGAGGTAAAGACGAGGATGAGGATCGAAGTGATACGTCGTAGAATTTTTTTTTCTTTCTTGGAAACACCTAGGCAATTACAAGCCTTGGCTGAGAACACATTCCCTTCTTTGGTTGGAGTAACTTCGGGCAGCAGGATCTTCAGATGAAGAAGAGGTGGACATGGTGAACAATGAACAGGACACGAAAACTGATAGATGCGCAGCGATATGAATCGCGAGATGAGTGACTGTAGGGGCGCCTGAGGGTGAGACCTGGCAACACTTGCACAGTCAGCGGGTGTAGTGCTGTAGGCGGGACCAAGCAGTTGTCTCCTCCTGCCCCCCCCCCCCACCCCCCTTTTTTGACGTGTGTATAATTGTAAAATTCAGGGGATTGTAATGTTTGGGGAGGCGACAAGCCATGAACTGATGATGAAGGGAACGACGAAATAGACCTGGTAGATGTCCCTTGTCTGCATCTAAGCATCCTACGATGAAGCCGTAGTAAAGGATAGGACGGAAGACGGGATAGGACGGAGGACGGGATAGGACGGAGGACCGAGGATAGGACGGAGGACCGAGTCTTCTGAAAAAGGATAGGACGGAGGACCGAGTCTTCTAAAAAAGGATGTGTGCTTCTCATGGAAGAGTCGTTGCGTCTGTGAGCAGATGTAACAGTGGGGATGGATGGGATATGACGGGATAGTTCGTTCGGGGCGGACAAAGGTCCTGCATTGTCGAGGGAAGGCTTGTGACGGTTAGGAATCGAAGCAAGGCAGGCTGAAGTGTAATCGTAGACTGTAGCCATCCATTTAAACGTTTGCAGTGACGAGTCGATGAGGGTATGCACGTGGGACGTAGTAAGCGGATCGTTGGCCCGCTGAGTGGTGGAGCGTCCTATTACCGAAGGGCGGGACGAGTGCGAGGATTAATCAAGAGGAGTGAGTTGCGGACCCACGGAGGTGGTCAGCTTGGCAGCAGCCTTCCGGGCTTTAAGATGAAGCTTAAGGCAAGCATAACGTTCCTTGGTACGAGATAGTTCATCAGCAAGGGATCGCAGGCCCCGTGCTGGCGGACGCTGACTGCAAGGGATCGGGGACGTGGCTGCAGTGTCCCAAGGCATCGGAGCGGATGGTTCGGAAAGAAGAGGATTGGGCGGCGGATGAGGCTGCCCCAACGAAGGAGCGAAGTGAACAGCGTGGAACGTTTTAAATGAGAAAGTAGGGCTGCGCAGATGGTGGCTGTGCGGAGGGATATCATACTTCTTGGTTAAACAGCATTAAATGCTGGAAGAAAAGGAAGGCGGAAGTCGACAGCAGGTGGTGAAGTAGTCCAATCCAAGAAGGCTGCGCAGAGACAATGCGCAGTGATACGTAGGATGGTGAGGCCAGCTGGCCCTGAGGACAGTGGTTCTGTGTGGAGAGGATGGATTGGTCCTCTGCCTGTCCGGTCCTACTGACAGAGCAGAGGTAGCCGGGAGTGAGGTATCAACTGGGGGATTCAGAAGGTCCGTAGTGGAAGAGTGAAGTCTAGCAAGGGCCATCCCGTGGATGGAAGCGCCTGCGGACGTGGGCAGTAGAGGATGCGAGGACAGCCGGTCCTGAGGATTTGTCCTTTGTCTGTTCGTCCTTGAAGACAAACCAGAGGCAGCCGGGAGCCGAGCTACAACTGGGAGATCCAGGTCCGTGGCAGGAGAAGGCATCCTAGGTGAGGCCATCCTTTGGCTCTAGGTGGATAGGACGCAATATGTAAGATTAAGAGGGCAGCCGGTTCTAAGGTCCGGCGGATCTGGAAGAGGCGGATTGGGATGATGCAGCGTCCTATAGGATGCATCCCATAGGATGGCACGCGTCCTGAGGACCAGAGGATCCGAAGGATAGGATGGAGTGGGGAGAGCTCAAGGCGGTCACGTCGTCGTGAGCACCCTAGGAGAAATGATGCCATCGGACGGCTGCGCCGAGTATATATAGCCAGCCCATACATGCGCATGCGCAGTAGTACAAGCTCGGCTGGGAAGCCAACTTTCAAGCTTCTAGGAGAATAATAGCTCAAAAGGAGGGAATCGCCATAAAAATAGGTTATTTATATTTTCGTTGGATATAAAAAGTCCATTTAAAACCTGATCGAGCAGTCTATCGGTTTCCAGCAACACACTAAAAGACATTAAAGGTGAACCCCAAATTGAAGATGCTTACCTTACAGTGGATTTCAATAATTTGGACTCTAGTATTGACATTTGTACCCGGCAGCAATTTCTTTTTTCTGTGACCAGACTCGAAGACTAAAACAGAAAATTTTTGCGATACAGTAGTAATATAGCTAACTGTGAAGAAGCCTGTTGATATTGTATTATACTTTACCTTGATGAAGGCTTTCGACATTGGCAAGACATACATCACTTTCTCCAAGCAAATTGTTTTGAAAGCTGCGGTCTACCTGAAAAAAAAAAGATAACCAGTCAGTGCACAGACTGGAAAGGGCCCTTGCCAACAACCAGATTGGAGAGGATACCCGGGCTCCAAAAATCAAAAACCTCGGGGAAAAACCATCGTTTCCCAACGAACATTATTTTTTTCTTAGCGCTCCAGCACTAAAAAGACCTCACTGTTCAAATAGGATCAGCTCTGCAAATAATGGACCAAAACGACTACTGTTTTCATGGCTGAATAGCCCTATACGTTCATCTTTATTTCTGCCCAAACAGAACTGTAAAAGTCCATCTGGTTATTTCTCTACAGCTGAAAGAAAAACCTCTCAAACTGGGCTGTAGCGCTAGCAACTTCTGGTCGCCGTTATTTCAAAACCCATGTATATTTGTAAATATTTTTATATTATTCTTTTAGGCAAAAAGCCTACAAACACTAGCTTAGTTGTGTCTTAGGAGGAGCTGTCAATTGGCACTCAACTTCATATATATGTTGGATACAGACTCTTAGAACGAAATTTTTTATTCCTGTTTGATGATCGCAAATGTTATGAAAAATGTCCGACTACCTCAAACTTCATTATCTGCTTCTGTAAATAATTTCAAACTTAATTTAATGCGTTATAGCATTTTTAAATGCTATAATATAACTTGCCCCTTGAACACTACCAATGCCTAACGATTTTTATTTAACCGAATTTTACCGGACCCAACTTTGTTGTAAATAGTTCTTCCGCAATCTCCAGTAAAAACTCCGACTGTGATCACCATTCCCAATGTCTAGCTTTCCTTCAATTAATTCTACCTAAAAGATCTGAGCATTCTAACTATTAAATTCAGCATTTTAATTGTGCAACTCACTCCGTCTCCCCCCCCCCCCCCTTCAATAGTTGTGATGCATAACATCATAGTTGGCTGTTGCTTTTCCATCAACTCATCAATCCATTCCAGAACCCCAAACCCTCAATGGCTCCAACAGTCCTGAATTCAGCCACTCAGAGAGCAGCAGCTCTACCCATTTAGGTTAAACCTCCTTCCATAGCCTAATGAGAACCGCTCCCAAAGCTCCCAATAGTATCAACACTCGATGGGTCTTAGACCCAAAGAAGTGCAGATTTCTCTTCACCAAGGCAACCTGCCTCTCTGCCCGCCAAAAGGCTCAGCGCTCGGCAAGGTCGGATCCAGAACGAAGTCTAGGAGGGGGCCGCAGGATGAAGTTTTTACGTTTTCGTGCAATTGTTTCGTAATTTAACTGTGTTTTTTTCAAAAATTTCGGCAATTTTTCCGTGTTTACTTGTCTTGGAGGGGGCCGCAGCCACCTCGGCCCCTCCCTTGGATCTGCCCTTGGCTCTCGGCTCAGTCTTCCCTTTCCCAGCCCCCTGCACTCAGTCATTAGCACAGCACAGCTCAGTTCACAGATCTCAAGCTAGAGGTGGTCACGCCGGTCAGGAGTGGAGATGTCACCGTCCGAATGCTGCCATGCCGGACAATTGGTAGTGGTTCGTATTTTGTTACTAGTTTAGCTTGCAAATTTAACTTTAGGGCCCCCCATTCTAAATTTATAGTTTAAACTTAACTTCTAGTCTTGAGAATTTTTATGGTTGACTAAGCCATCGGAATTTCTGGCACCCTGCCTTCCATAATGTAAGGGTGGTTCCTTCCAACAACCAGTTTCTTTCTTGTTTATTTTAAATATAATTTTAATCTAAACAGCAGACGGTTTGATCTCTTGAGGATTCGAGAAACAAAACTGTACAGACTAATTTGTAACTTAGCGGATGTGGTTCTAATTAGAGAGTCTTTCGGGATTGGGACTTAAGGACAACTTTTTCTACACGAAAATTTTGATTAAGAACTAAAGCCTAGTTCGTGTTGTAAGGAATTTCAATTGTAAATTCTCTTTGTGCTTTCACTTAAAGCCAGTCATGTCAGCTAGTGAACTTGCCGTAAATCGCCTAATAAACGCCCTGGCTTTGCCAACGCCCACCCCCCAAAAATACCTTAAGGTCAGAAATCGTGTAGTAGCTTTATTAATGCCCCCCCCCCCTCACCTCACCAATCTTTTTTTTTTAGTCAATCGTGAAATTGACTAAAAGCTTCAAACGTTTAAAGAAATTAACGTATTATCCCTTTAAATCATGGTTGTTCTGCAGCAAAATTAATGAAAAGATTCATAAATTTATCGAAATCAACATTTAATTCAACACGATTCACGGGAGCATTAGTAATCGCGGAAAAGTCGGCAATATTAGGCCTATGCGATCGACCATTGATGTGCGTAACATGGATTCGGTCTAGTGAAAACGCTATACCTTTTTCATTTATTCTCAAACTTAGTTTACTAGATCGTCCTCCTTCCAATATCTAACATAATTTAAAGTTAAAACTAATTTTTAACCATAACAAACCTTTAAAACAGACACGCGATTCACTATCGGACAACGCCAACCGGAGTAACGTCATAACGGACGTGGTGGACCGGATGTTTCAAGCGCTTACACAGTCTGGACGCGTCCACCACTTCGCGTCCACAACTGAAGCTCCACGGGTCCAGACCTACGCGTCCATTTCCGACGGAACTTCCGTCTTGGACGACAATATAGTGATATGGTGATAAATGTCAACACACGCGTTTTGCAGTGGTGAATAGCGTTGTCTGTTTTGAAGGTTTGTGATGGTTAAAAATTAGTTTTAACTTTGAATTAT
This sequence comes from Lithobius niger, assembly GCA_023313725.1. Lineage (NCBI taxonomy): Eukaryota > Metazoa > Arthropoda > Chilopoda > Lithobiomorpha > Lithobiidae > Lithobius > Lithobius niger. The sequence continues at coordinate 12,636 of JAHWFP010085667.1, read as the reverse complement.
GTTAGATATTGGAAGGAGGACGATCTAATAAACTAAATTTGAGAATAAATGGGAAAAAGGTAAAACGTTTTCACCAGACTGAATCCATTATTACGGACATCAATGGTCGATCGCATAGGCCTAATATTGCCGACTTTTCCGCAATTACAAATGCTCCCGTGAAGCATGGTGATGGATAGAAATTAATTTTAACTTTGAATTAGGTTAGATATTGTAAGGAGGACGATCTAATACACTAAATTTGTGAATAAATGAGAATGAAACCAGTGTGTTAATGCTAGATTGAACCCAGATCACGCACGTGAATAATCAACTTTTTCACGATGGATTTTGGCCTAAACGACCACCCAAAACATACGTTCAGGTCAGAAATCTTGTAGTAGCTTTGTTAACGCCCCCTCCACTTTTTTATCGAATTAATTTTAGCCGCCCATGGGCGTTTAATAGGCGACTTACGGTAATAATGTAAAGTGTATCTTTTTCATTTGTTGTTAAAAATAAAACCAAGAGTTTTAAACTTCAAGTTGTGCACCACAATGGTAGCCATTTTAGTTCCCAGTTGTTCACCCATAACATACTGCCATAGCGCTAGGAGTCTATCCATCAGTTGTAATGCCATAAATATAATTATGTAAATATTGTATAAGTCCATGCAACCTTGAATAAAGGTCCAATCTTGTGTTAGCCTACAGTTGAGTAAGTTCATTTCACAATGGCTAAGTAGAACCCACAATGTATGTCACAATTAACATACGTTACAGATGGCGACGAGGGGATATTTACTTGATGTCAAATTTAAAAATCTAGCTTGATAACTGTGTCTGCAACTACCACTCTAGCGCGCCAGATTTGTGGTGAGTAGCAAGTTTTTCCATTTGGCAATGAACTTAGTGTTCTGTAGAAATTATCAATAAGCTTAGATTTTTCGAAAGTGTACTTGGGTTTTGGAACTTGTGTGGTACTGGAGATAATAATTAAAACCAGTGCCTTATTACCTAGAACTGGAGGGGGCAAATAGATTTGTGACAATAAATTTTTACCTTAGCTGTGTCAAATGCAACGAGTGTGCAACCACACCGTCAATACTATAAAACGGAAAGTTTCCTTAAAAAATCAGCTCAAATTAACTCTCGCAAATTTAATGATGCCATGCCCTTTCTAGGCTGGTTTTGCCGACGTTAATTTTAACACCTAAGTGTTTATGTGAAACAGTGAAACTTGGTCTGTGCTTGTTGCATAGGCCCACAGTGGTGTTTTGTAAAATTGTTTGGGAAGAGTTAAAACATGTTTAAAGACTAGTAAATTAATTTAAAGAGCCTTGTACACTAGAGTAAATTGGAAATATAGGTAGGCTACTGTTAAACTTAAGTGACTTAGCAGATAAGTAGTTACCGGTAGGCTCAAGTGGCTTCGAGTTTAATGTATTAGCAGATTGTAATGACGGATTACCAAAAATCCAGGACTGGAGAGGATACCCAGACTCCAACTATCAAAAATCTAGGGGAACAATTTTTTTCTTGAGCGCCAAACGCCAAAAAGACCTCGGTCTTTGCCTTCATATATCTGTGTCAATAATGGACCAAAATGACCAAACTCTGCACCATTTAATAGCCCTGTACTCCAGCTACAATCCTGGAGAAACAGAATCACGGAATTCCTTCTAGAAGATTTACAGCAACATTTTGAAAAACACTCCAAAACTGCCGCCGCGCTCGTCACTTCCGGTCGCCGTTATTGACAAACCCCATGAATATTTGTAATTATTTTTCGATTATTCTTATTCTTCGATTAAAAGGCCCAAACACCCTAGCTTAGTTGTGTACTTAGGAGGGGCTGACTTTGGGTACTTATCCTCGCATACAAGTGGATACAGACATTTAAGTGTGATATTTTTTATTGGGTTTGTCGGCCGCAAACGTTATGAAAAATCTCCACCAGCATCAAACTGTAAAATCCAATTTAATTATTGCGTTATGTAGCGGCCGAAGCTACGACTGTCGAGGTGCTTGTAGCCTCGCCGACATCAAGTTGGTTTTGACCTTTAAATTTCTAGTTGGAGTGGCGGTGTTTACTTTTGCAGAGACAGCACACATGTAGTACTGGCCCAGCATGGGTAACAGAGAGTCATTTGTCTTAATCGTAGGCTGACTAGACAACTTTAAAGGGGGGTATTCGCTGCCACCAGGTGGGTGTTGTTAATTGCAGCCCCGAGTTTAAGTATCAAGTGGGTTTCTTAAATAATTTAACTCTAGCAATTAATCTCACTAGTAGAAGAACAGGCGTTTTACAAACTCTTTGGGTTTATTAAAATTCAGATAAATATAAACAGTTACATTTAAGATCAACTAGTGTCAGAACAAGAAAGCTTTAAATAAAAGCACGACGATTTTTACAGCAGGAAAAATCAACAAGAATTTACATTAAATTCAACTCAAACTTCACATTACAATGTGAAGAGTAAAATTACGATTTCGATTAGAAAATGTTTTTGGGACCTCGGGAACCTGTTATTACATGCAAACCGCGGGAATTACATGAAATAATCTATTTAGTCCAAACCGCGGGAATTAAACAAAATAGTCAAAGACTATGTTTCTTATGTCCGACTTAAGATCAAATTTACAAATCTGTTAGATCCATATTATTTGGGTATCCACCATAGAAATCGCGTATTCAGCAAATAAGTCTTCTGTTCAGATTTAGTGTTTAGATTAAGTTCATAACGATAAACACGGTGAAAAAAAGCTGATTTTTAGGAAGGGGCCGTGAACCCTGAGTTATGGGGGTGGGGGACCAAGAATGCCGATAATGGCGTCACCTCCCATAATTCTCAAAGCTAAGGTTAGGTTAAGTTTAAAACTAGAATTTCGAATGGGGTTTCCAAAATTAAATCTTCTAAACTAACACTAGTCTAATACGAACCACTACCTTTGCCCGGCATGACAACATTCGGACGGGACATCTCCTTACCGACTGGCGTAGCTACCTCTGGCTTTGAGATCTGTTGAGCGTGTGCTAAGGATTGAGGGGAGCTGGGGGCTTTATATACAAACATGGAGGATTCTCGCGACCAAACCGCGGATGCCGAGGAGAGCTACGGGGGGTCTGATTGGTGGAGAGCCTGGAGAAGAATGGAAAAGTCGGCTGAGCAAAGGGTTTTCGCTTGGAGCCGTTTGAAGGAACAACTGTGCGACTGAAGGAGTAGAGATAGGCCATTAGAGTTATACTCATTGTTTAGAACGTGAAAAGGCCTTTAAATATTATTGATTGTTTTCTTATTAAACCACGATGTTAGGCATCGCGACTATTGAAGGAAAGATCTCAATAAATTCGGTTTTAACAAAAGGAAGCCAGGTTTTGCATTGGGAATTGGTAGCCAAGTCGATTTGCAAGGAACAACAAAGTTACATAAAAAAAAAAGTGTCCAGTAAAATTTGAAGCAATGATGTTGCCTAAGCTCCGGTAGTGGTGATGGGAAAAGGTTACGTTAAAAGATTATTATAAAAATAAAAAGTTAAGTGTACCAGCAAATGCTAAAACTCATTTTAAATAGATTAACATTATTTGCATCCGCAGGTAATTGGTTTTGGATGTCGGACATTTCTCAAATACATTCATGATCGTCACCGTAAATAAACTTACAAGAAATACCAAACAATGTATGTCTGTACATGAACCCTGAGGTTAAGTACCTTCGTAGAGGAAGCCCCTCCTATCAAACACTAAGCTAATGTGTTTGGCTTTATGCCTAAAAATAAATAAATTACAAGTTTGAAAAATGGCATCTCATGCGTTACGGCTTTGGTTTTGGTGGTTTTTCAAAATGGTGTAGTTCTGGTTCTAGATCGAATTTTCGACGATTTGGTCCATTTTTCGCAGAGTTATGGTGATCCAAAGACCGAGGTTTTTTTAGCGCTGGAGTGTAAATAAAAAAAAATTGTTCGTTGCCGTAAACGAAAATTACCCTCAGGTTTTTGATAGTCACCTCTCAAATCGAGTGAAGAACCCTGCCTTCTTTACAGTTAGAGCATTTACCTAATCTAGATTGTTTATCCGTTTTATATATTCTTTTGCCCCCAGAACTCTACCATTAGCTGGAACCTTTTGAGATATCGGCAATTTTAACGGACACAAATTTTTGTGTAAATAGTTTAATTAAAATCTCCATCCAAAACTCTGTGACCTTCCGAATGCAACCAACTAGCTTTTCCTTCTATTACACCAATATCTTGAAAATATCTGTACACCAATGCAATCCGAATCCAAAGTTTTAGTCTGTGCAATACACTTCGCGTCCCCCCCCCCCCAACTCAACTAGCAGTTTTCGATTAAAGGCTTGTTTAATTTAGCAGCAATGAATTATTTATTGCAAAAGCCACCCTACAAGCTTTAATTTGACTCCATGCCTATAATAGTCTTGTAAATATTAAACCAACAGTCAATACTTTAATTCAAGGGCCTTTCCCAATGTTCCGTTGAGTTAAACTCAATTTGGCCCATCTCTACATGTCCCTACTCCTTCAAACGGCCCTGCACCAAAACCCTTTGCCAAACTGACTTCTCCTCCCACTTTCCATTGTTCTCCTGGCCCTCAGCCAATCACAGAGGCGTAGCTATCCTCGACGTCCGCGCTTTGGTCACCAGAATCCGCATCTCCAGCATAAAAAGCCCCAGCAGCCCTCCCTCCTTAGCATAACTCACAGATCTGAAAGCTAAAAGGGTCACACCGGTCGGAAGTGCAGATGTCACGTCCGAAGGTTGCCGGGGAAAATGGTAGTGGTTCGTATGCAATTAGTTTAACTTTATAAGTTTATCTTAAGGACCCCCCAATTCTAAATTTATAGTTTAAACTTAACTTCTAGTTTAGAGAAATTTATGGTTGGTAAGCCATGGGCAATTCTGCCCCCTTGCCTTCCATAACATAAGAGTGGTCCTCTTCCTAAAAACCAACTTTTTTTCTTGTTTATTTTAAAACTAACTTTACTCTAAAAACGGACGGTTTGATCTTTGTGTAAGATTCATTTGAAACATAACTTCAATAACTAGTTTGTAATCAAGTCGAGGCTTTTATATTCTAGAGTTTTTAGTTAAAACTCCGGGAGGTTTGATCTTTTGACTAAAGGACTTAGAAACAAAACTGTGGACAGTTTGATCATGCGTGAAACATAACTGTTGGAATAATTGTAACTAGCGGACGCTGTTCAATTAGTGGGTAAACCCAAGTTGGGAGCCCATGGATTACTTTTTCTACTCTGAAAATTTGAGTCTTTATTCAAGAACACAACTTGTAAAGTCTGAGCTTTTTTAATTATAAAACTATTCTAGTGAACATAAATGTAAAGTGCCTTTTTCATATTTCCGATGTTAAAATAAAACCAGGAGTTTTAATCTTCAGTACGTTTACTAGTTAATTGTTTTGAGTGTAAAAAATTTATGTAGCCCATTTTTAGCTTTATACTCCGGTTAACAGTTACATAATTTCCACCGTTGGTGGCAGCGAAAATCAGTAGTATTAAGGTTAGGTCCCTATAGTTTAGGACACCGACCCTTCATTCCCCATGACGGGACTGTAGCCCATGCTGTGTTTATTGTCGTTTAAGTCGAGATAACCACCCAGAACCAAATACAGAAAATCCGTGTCAACCGTTACAAGCACCTCAGCCGTCGTAGCGTCGCCGTTACAAGTTAAGTAGTTACCGGTAGTCTCGAGTGGCGTCGAGTTTAATGTAGAATTAAATCGAATGGTTTAAATTTAATTTAATTTTAATTTTGCAAGTGCAGCCTGCATGCCTGAGACAGGTGTCAAATCCATAAATATTGAAAAAACTGTATCTGCGAGCAGTGAAGGTGATACTGTAGTAAATACAGTGGTTAATACCGTAGTGAATCCAGTAGTGAGCGTTAATGCTAATTTAAACTTAAGTGTCAACAGCTCTGACGGTCATTCAGATATGTCTGAAAAATCTAGAGGGCTGTACGCTGAATTTGATGCGGAAAATGACACATGGGGGATATACTCCAACCGAATAAGCTACTAATTTCGTGCTAGAAAGGTCGTCCCAGTTTTGTTCCCGTGCTGTCAGTTTACGTGAAACGTAAAGACAGGGGTGTTCATCTTCACTAAACACTTGTGACAAAACGCAACCCATACCACGTTCGGAACAGTCGCACAGTAAAATAAAAGTTTGACTAAAGTTGGGGGCTCTTAGGACAGGAAACGCCACTAAAGAGTTCTTCAAAGTGTCAAAAGCGGTTTGCTTAGACTCATCCCATGTTACGGGATCTGGTGCATCCTTTTTCAAGGAGTCTGTAAGACTTGCACAAATCTCAGAATAGTGAGGAATGAAACGTTGGTAGTAACCAACTAAACCGAGAAAGGAACGGACATCTTTCTTGGTCTGGGAACGTGCAAACTTCTGTACTGCAAGGACCTTCACCTCAGAAGGTCTGCGTGATCCATTTCCAACTTCATGACCTAAAAAGGTGGCTTTGCTCCAAGCGACCTGCGATTTTTTTGCGCTAACAGTTAACCCGGCCTTCTTGACAGCAAAGAGAAAATTATAGATATTTTCAAGATGTTGTTGCCACGTTTCGGCACCAACGGCGGTGTCATCATGAAAGGGAGTAACAAACTCCTCCATGCATCGAGTGACATTATCCATAAGCTTCTGAAAGCAAAATGTAGCGTTGTTCATTCCCATGTTCATCACGAGAGGAGCAAACTTCCCAATGGGAGTTGTAATAGTAGCTACTAATGAAGCTTGAGGCGTTAAGCGCACTTGCCAAAATCATCTGTTGAGGTCGAAAATAGAAATATATGCACGTTCAATGCATTCTTCTATGTTGGGAATTGGGTAATCTTTAGTTACCGTGTTGCAGGGCTTCACTCGTGAATCAATTAGTTCCACATTGTGGGTAACAAGGTCGGTACGACCCGGCAGATTAGAAAGACACCATCTACTTGGTAAAAGACTTTCAATAAGTCGCTCTTCTGCAATTCTGTTAAATTGCCTGTCTTTTTGAAAAGACTCGTGGCCTCTTTAGAAGTAAGATGGCCGTCACCAGGTTGGCCTGTCCAGACAGGGTTAACTCACGTTCGTCACTGTAAGAATGGTTATTTGACCCTTCCCTAGGCAGATAGGGTTTCAGAAGATTGACATGATAAATGGTTTCCTTGTGTAAACCAAACCATTTCTTGATAGGATAATTGGCATCTGACAATCGTTTCAAGACTTCACAGGGTCCGTCCCAATAGATTTCTAATTTATTGGCAAGATGCGGCCTTGTTACGGTCGACCGGTGAAGGGCGGAAATTGAATCGTGTGTTCTTCTGAAAGGGGCAGTTGGACGAAGGATTTTGTTTTATGCGGTTTTGGTTTCCTTGAAATGTCCAAGTGTGGGGCAAGAGTCGGGATGAGACCACGGGAAGGGTGTCAGACTCATTAATTGGTTGGTTGTGAAAACGATGCCGAGTGGAGACGTATGTCGGATGAAAGTGCTAACTCCCGAAGGAGGAGGGTGTTGTAAAGAACAGCTCTGGTTGCCCAGTATAAGGAATGGTAGGTTGTCAAGCTTGCTTTCTGGAAGAGCTGTGAGATTAGGGACGAAAGGTTGCGTATCTCTTCTGGGTTTGCGTCCGGGATCTTCAATGAAGAGTGGCCGAAGCAGATATTTTGGGCCGGCGAAGGGACGAAGCCAAAGGAGGGGGGGGGGGGATCCCTCCTATGGAATCCACAGGCGTGTGAAGGGAACGTCTGGCACCAAAGGGAAAACCACAGGCAGGAAGACATCGAAGGGAAGACACCGGAGTCTGCGTTGAGCAGGGTGGAGATGCAGTTGAGGATGGGTCTTGCAGGGTTGGAACGTGACATGATGCTGGCCTGGCGAAGGGAGCTTGGCCGGGATGGAGACTGCCAAGAGGAGTCGTGCGGGACGTGGGTTCGTGACACGGTGGGAGCAAGGCAGGTGAAGGTCACCGCCAGCTGAAGGGCGTTGAAGTGTGGAGCGAACCTTGGAGACAACGGGAAGGGAGCCCGTGTTTAATCTGGCGTAGGGATGGTGTGAACGGCAGAGCTTGACCGGGAAACATTCAGTGGGTCGTGAGACATCGGGAGTTCATGGTGACGGATGTAGGCGGCCGAAGGGCGAAGGGAGCCACAGCATTTCCTGTGTGTCGTGTAGCGGTGGGGCGGGTGACTGAAGGCGTTGTCCGCCAAGGATGGAGGACACATGGAGTCGAGGGTAGGTAGGGTCCGGCCGAAGGTGGTGTGTTCGGTCCTGATGATGAACTATATGGGAGGCCATGATTTCAACCGAAAGGCAGGGGTGAAAAACCAGCCTGGACTAACGGAAGGAGGAGCGGTTCTGGGAGGGGCCCACGATGTTTTCGGACGAAGGGGAAGAGCCGGCAGGATGAGTGGCCGTCCGGGTGGCAGCTTGAGACCAAGAGATAGCAGGCTCACTTAGTCGTCATTCGTATAGGGAGTACCGTGCATGCGCATGCTCGGTTGGAATACTGAGGCGGCTAACCAACAGCTTCTTAGAGGCTGTTATTTTAAGTTGAAAGGTGTTGGTTTTTTTTGTAGTGAAAAGGACGATTTGTTTTGAATGAAACGCACATCAGTGTGGATGGCCGTTGTTGTCTTGTTTTGCACGAGGCTAGAATCCAGTCACGGTTGTTTGGTGACTTGGTTCTTCCCTCAAAACATGGGTTTAGCCACGAATGAGACGGGAACCAGTGTGAGCAGCAAATGTTGTCTTGATTTCTACTAAAGACGTGGGGTAGTCATGGGCGAGACAAGCAGCAAACGATGTCGATGGCTTCTGTGTGATACTCACCTCAAAACGTGAGTTTTAGTCACGAATGAGGCAGGCATCAGTGTGGACGGCAACTGTAGACTTGATTTTCGTTCGAAACGTGGGGTTAGCCACGGTCGAACCAGCAGCAAGAGATCAAGACGTCTTCCGACCTGACTCTTCACTCAGAACGTGGGTTTTTATTTATTTATTTTTTTTGTAGTCACACTGAGACGAGCAGCAGTTTGGACAGCAGCTGGTGACTTGAATTTCACTTGAGACGTGGGATCAGCTATGGACGAGACAAGTAGTAGGAAATGCAGATGGCTTCCAACTTGACTCTTCACTCAAAGTGTGGGTTTTAAGCCACGGTCGAGACAAGCAGGAAGAAGTGCAAACAATTTCTGTCTTGGTTCACTCAAACGTGGGGTGTTGTCTTGATTTTCGCTTGAGATGTGGGGCAAAATACATTACCAAGGAATGAACGGAAGGTGTAAGCCAATTCGGAAGGTGGAATGGTCCCAGGAATTCATGGGAAGGGCGCCACGGTGTTTTCGGTCCCAGCGAAGGGTGGGTTGACTCGTACTCGTCAAGGGGCGACCGAAAGGCGTAAGCCAATCCAGAAGGTGGGTCGGTCCCGGGAATCTACGGGAAGGGAGCCACGGTGTTTTCAGTTCCAGCAAAGGGTGAGTTGTTTTGTCAAGGAACGACCAAAAGGCGTAAGCCAATTCGGAAGGTGGGATGGTCCCGGGAATCCCCGGGAAGGTAGCTATGGTGTTTTCAGTTTACGTGAAGGGTGAGTTGTTTTATCAAGGAACGACCGAAAAGCACAAGCCAAATCGAAGGTGGGTCGGACCCGGGAAGCCACGGGAAGGGAGCCACAGTGTTTTTAGTTCCAATGAAGGGTAAGTTGTCTTGTCTAGGAATGACCAAAAGGCGTAAGCCAATACAGAAGGTGGGTCGGTCCCAAGAAACCACGGGAAGGGACCCACGTTGTTTTCAGTTCCAACAAAGGGTGAGTTGCATTGTCAAAGAACGACCGAAAGGCGTAAGCCAATACGGAAGGTGGGTCGGTCCCGGGAAACCACGGGAAGGGAGCCACACTGTTTTCAGGTCCAACGAAGGGCGAGTTGCCTTGCCAAGGAACGACCGAAAGGCGCAAGCCAATTCGGAGGGTGGATCGGTCCCTGGAGATCACGGGAAGGGAGCCACGATGTGTTCAGTTCCAACGAAAGGAGAGACGTCTTGTCAGGAAAGACCGAAAGGCGTAAGCCAATTTGGAAGGTGGGGCGGTCCAGGAGTCCACGGGAAGGGAGCCACGATGCCTTCAGTTCCAACGAAGGGAGAGTTGCCCTGTCAAGGAACGACCGAAAGAAACCCTTCGGTCGTTAAGGGCGAAGGAAGCAAGTGAAAGGAGAGCAGTCATTGAAGAGGGAGCTTCGGGAGCGGTGGCCATCTTCGGGTTGAATCCAGAATCCGTATGAAAGGCGGGGAACACTAGGAGCGAGGTGGCGTGTAGACACCTCTGGAGGAAAATGAATGCCGAAAGCGTCCACGCTCTCGCTTTTATAAGGGAGGACTGCGCCGCGCATGCGCAGTGGGATATGCAAGCAGGCGTCTGCACACTGGAAGAAACCTCCAGGGGAACATCACATTCGAGGAATGTAATGCTGAAATTATCAGGTTAATATGCTTTGGCAATAAAGAAACACTATTTTCGATGTAGAAAATTACAAGGTTAAGTTTTTGTATCCTTTAACAAATAAATGAGGCCATCTACTGCTCTGGTAATATTCTGGACAAACAAACAGAAACGAAATTCTCAATGTCAGTGAAACAATGGGGGCCAGTAGAAATTTGTAAGCACTCTTTCCTTAGTTTTGGAACAACCTAGATGTCCAGCCCATGCATTGGCATGCACAGTGCTTAGAACCAAATCTCTACATTCCTGGGGAAGAACTAACTGTCTGTTTATTAACGGTCTTCCTTCAGAACGAAAAGGTTTACGGAATAATAAACCATTATCAATGAAAAACTGTTTGTTTTTATCTTGCTGACTAACTGGAAGTTCAGCTGTTTTCCAACATGACTGCAAAGTGAGACAAGCAAGTTGCAACTTAGAAAACTCGGTTTTATTAATGTCGAGCAATTTTGAAAAAGGCTCGGTTTGGGGGCCAAGAATGGCAGCATTTAAACCGTCTTGTTTAGGACTAATAAAACCTTCTGTTACTGGTGGTGGAGCAACCACACGTTGTTCGGCTTCACTGTCCGACTTGCTATCAGTATCAATCTCACGATAATTAGGCTTTAAAATCGGGAGCTGATTGTCCGCACGTGTCTGTGAATACGTGACTGCATTAACGTAAATAGGCAATGAGGTTAAACCTCTCTCCTCTACAACATTTTGAGAGGGAACGCCTACGAGCATTTGAAAGTGGGGTCCCATGTGGTCAGAGACCAGCACTTCTGTTTGAATAGGCCCGTAGGGGGTCTGCGCATCAATCAACACGATTGCGTGTGCGGTCATTTGCTCATTAAGAGCGTTGTGGCAGTGGGTGTATTCCCCTGTAAACTGCTCGGGTTTCACTAGATCCCTAGCAATGATGTCATGCGTTGAACCTGTGTCACGGAGGACAAGGCATTTCGTATCATTCACGGACCACTCGTGAATACGTTTTGATAAAGACAATTTCGGGTGAAGTATTGCTTACAAAATTACACTCGGCATCAGCCGCTGCTTTTTCAGCTGCCATACGTGCCCGGCAGTCGATTTCTTTGTGTCCGGGACGCTTGGAGTTGTTACTACTGGCCGAATCCCCGCTAGTGGAGTCAGGCCTAGTCTCGGCAGAACCCGCCAGTTTAGCTGCCGTTGAGTGGTTCCGATTACCACGTTAGTTTGAAGAAGCTTTAGAAGCTTGACTAGACTGGCCAGCACTAGGCTGCGGCTTGACACTACGGGAAGCAGCTTCGGTAGTGATCTGTTTATTTCTAGTGGTGAACTCATCACACAATTTAGCCGCCTCGGCCAGGGTTCCTGTCTTCATTTGGTCAGGTAACCATTTCCGTAGTTGGGTAGGACAAGCTTTGTAGAATTGTTCTAAAAGCATTAAATTGCCTACGTTGTCAAAATTACCATTAACTTTGGCTAAAGCTAACCACCGGGAAAATAAAGTTTCCAGCTCAAAAGCATGATCGTGAAATTGTTGTTCAGGATCTTTCTCAAGGGAACAAAACTGCGTTTGCAAAGACTCCTTAGTTTGTACAAACCTGTTAGTAATTTATTCTTAACAATTTCGTAATCCTGCAATTCATTATCTGAAAGCTGGTTGCACACTTTAACTAACACTTCTACCATTAAAGGCAAAAGTCCGGTTGTCCATTGATCACTGTGGATCTTTTGACTAGGCATAGTTCTCTCGAAAATTTTAAGGAAACTATTTATTTCTGATTTCGGACTCCACTTATTAATCAGACGAACTACGTCAGCAACTTTACCCTGTTTGGCAACTGGATTTGGTTGAGCTGGGGGAGCGCCGTTAACTCCGTTCAGAAACCGGGTTAACATTTACATTTGCAGCTTGTAGGCTAGCTAGTTCTAACTGCATATCGAGTTTAGCTAACTCTTGGGCACTAGAGCATTCTCTAATTACAGCCTCTTCACGTAACTGGGTCGCCAACTGGGCTTCCTTTTCTTTAATTAAGGCGTCTCAGTCTCGAATCTGAGCCTCTTGATCCTTTAAGGGCTAATTTGGCTTTGTCCCCCCTCCCTCTCAAGTAGTTGAAGACTCGGCTCCGCCAAACCACTCGCTATAACCGTGGAAACTGGATTACCCACCAACG
>JAHWFP010085666.1:3896-60219 GCA_023313725.1 Lithobius niger | reverse complement strand
TCCCACCTCTCTTTGTTATAACAATGATAAGCAACTTCCCGAGTAACCATTGTTTAGTGCTATTGTTTTTCTGTTTACTTTTTCTGAAAATGTTTTGTTCCTAATCTTCTCCTCTCCCCAAGCAGTTGGCTCCATTGGGCTGAGGCCACAACAAAAAGTGTTAGAGTTATGCTTTACCAATCTTTTCCATTGTAATGAGGAGATCGTCCTTTTTACGGGCCTGTTGCTGCCCCCAGTTACTGTTTGTGGATTCCCAATGTTCTGATGTCATTATGTATTCTGTTCCTCACTCCGGAGTTGGGACTCCAACCAAGCCCACAAACTGTAAGTTATCCCTTCTTTTCCTAGACGTAAGAAGTGACGCCAAAATCCTAGTCTGTCAATTGTTCCTTGGGTATCGACCAAGTAAGAGTAAATGTACTCACTCTTCCTAATAGGCCATGTTTGGCTACGCAACTGCTTTCCATGTAAATACCCAAACTTTTCCTAGAAGGCCATGTTTGGTCATGTAACTGTGTTCATGATGTTACGATTTGTGAATGCCAAATAAAACCAAGAGGAGAAAAGAGACCAACAGTCCCCCAAACCAAAAAACCCTTTTCTGAGTGACTAACTATTTTTCTACCTAAGCTGCACTAAGCATTAACAACGATCCACGGTATATTGTTCAAACCTCTGACATTTATTTTATTGCGCCTAAACAATACCGTGGCCGAACTTGCCCTGGGATTTGTTCCTAAATGCGGATCCGCCACGGACACCCTGCTCTGCCAGAGACTGGCACCTCCTCTTCGCCTTCAAACGGCCACCCCAGCTCTCCATCGCGTGGTAGTATTGTACAGCACGGAGTATTTAAAAAGGCTACATTTTCGTGGCATAATTTGCTGCGCTCATTTCGGTAACATGTGCTGACTCATATAAACCACATAAATGGTTAGCAAGTCCCACATGCCCTACTGCCAAGCATTACGGATCCACATCATTCAATTCTTGCATCCCCTAATTTCAGATTACTTTTCAGTGCCCTTTCAAATCTCAAGAAACTAACAATTCCAAAAACTTTATTGATTATAAAGATGCTATGTTATCGTCCAGAAATGTTGTCTACAGGATGGAAAGTTTAAACCTGGATGCATAGTCACATGTGTGGGTCAAAGTCGTCAGAAACTAAGTTAAAGAATTACAGCGTGTATATTGAATTAGAATATTGCAACCAACTCAATTGTCAAGCACACCCAAGACTGAATAAAAACGGGATATTACAACCCTATAAATAAAGTCATTCCCAAATAATAAGTAAAAGAAGAAGAATTCTAGAAAGCCTTAACATTTTGGTGCCACCCCCCCCCCCCCCCCAACCATAATGAATATTCACGTTCTACCAACTAATGAAATAACTAGGGCGTCCTCAGTTCCACTGTCGACAAAATGGACCGAAGCGATTTTATTCAAAATTCAAAATTGTTCGACGGAAAGTGAAAATATATTCAATTTGGTTATTACGAATCTCTCTGGATTTTATATACCGATCCCGATTTCTGGCGATATTGCAAATGTCGGTAAGGAATTACGTGAGGCACTCTTAATCTGTAATCGAGATCGGCCGAGCCTTACAAGATATGCTTTAAGTTGTTTACAGTTAACAGACACATGTGAGGCCGCTGATTCGATTTGATTTTAATTGAGATCCGTGGCATAGCACCACCTGTTTAACATCAACAATCAATCTCTTAACAATCGGATGCCTTTAACAGTTAGAAACGACTTCGCATCTCGATGTTGTTTGGATTTTAACTTTTGCTATTGGTCCATTTTGTGACCCTGATAGTTTCTCAACCCCATGTCTTATTCCAGATTTTTCTTGTCCGGACTCACGTGGTAGTGCATGCAAAGTGTTGTTTGGATTGTCCTTGTGGTTTTCGCGTGATGAGCTGTCTAAGATTACATTGGAGTGTCTTTATAGCGGAGCTCCGCTCCAATTGAGGAATGGTCCAATAATAAACAAATAATGTTTTTCCCTTTTTTCTCCATGAAGCATTTTTCATAACCATTTTTCATATATATATAGACAGTGTGGTTTTCTGCTGGATGTCACATCGAACCTTCAATCATAGGAAAGCAGTTGCCTTTGTTTGAGTTTACATTATGTGCTTCTTGTTATGCCCGGCAGCACGTTGGTTATCATAACTTCAAAAATGGTAAGGTATACCTGCAGTCTACATTATTATTATTTTTTGTAAATTTTTCTACGATACCCTGAGCTAAATAGCTCTCACTAAATAGCTCTCACTCTCCCGACAGGGAACATAGTATTTCCCAAAACGTCGTGTTAATTGATTATTTTGTACACTCACTATTCTAAAAGCACTTCTGGCTTAATAATTATACCGAATCAAATTAACCAGATGTGCAAATTCATTTCAGAGGGAAAGAGTATTATACATAAAATAATTAAAGGATAAATTTAAACAAACGAGGTAAAACGCACGGAATTTAGCGCAAACACTAGGTAAAGATAATATCTGGTGAAAAAAGGCAAGGGGACAGAACTAAACATACGACTTTCCTCATGCAAACCAACATGGACTCTTCCATGGAAGGTCCTAACTTCACCGCCCCCTCACATACACGTAAATTCACAACACACGCATGGAATCACACACATGCATCCAGATAAAAGCCCAAAAAAAAAAACTATCCACGCAGGCAAAAGCCACAATTTCTCTGACAGGGGCTGTTATAAGTTTCTACTACACACTCACACAAAGCAGTTAGACATAACATTTTATAAGTTATAGTTTAAAATGCGGTCCCATACGACTAGTAAACATTAAAACTGATTAGAAAACAAAAACGAGCTCGTTTGATGTTTAAAGTAAGGTTTAACTGATCCGAAGTCAAAACAGCAAAGTAACACAAGTAAACTTTCCTGTAAGGTTTCACATACCGCAGTGTTCCTGTACTGTTTAGTCCACGTGAAACCTTACTGCTGTATTCACATGTTTTTACAGTTTTTACTTTAGAACACGATAATTCTGATTGGTTCATTCTACTTGGCCAAAGGATATCGCTGAAAAATCGTAGTGTACTTAGTACATAACTACAGATGAACTAATTCAGGGTTCGTGCGATTCGTTGATTTCCTAGAAATATCGTTCAATATAAAAATGAAATACCAGTCCTGAAGTCTTGAATATGAAATCTTAAAAACTGGTGTATGTATCAATAGGATGAACGGAAAGGAGACGAATGGACTAGAATGATGAAGAAAAAAGTAGCCCCGAAATTAGGAGAGTGTGTAGCCTATATTATACACTATATTATTTTTACAACAATTTTGAAAGTTGGGGTATGGTTTTGATTTTATTAACATGTTTCATGGCTGAATACAGCAGTGAGGTTTCACGTGGACTAAACAATACAAGAACACTGCGGTATGTTTATTTATTTATTTAAATTAGTTGTAGCGCCCAAGGGCATTAAACAACCTCAGAATAACGATGAAGAAAAAACAGTAAATATTTACATATTGAATGGCTGCAACAAGCAGTCAAGAGGCCAGACAACAAATATTTACAGAAAACCTCATAACTGTATGCACCAACACTATCATTTGCTAGCCCATTCCAGTCCCGAATTGTTATTGGGAAAAACGACTCAGCCAGTACATCGTGCTTACATTGAAAGCGCCTAACCTTCTTTACATAGTCACCTCTCCCCAAATAGTCAGGTGACAACAAGTACTCTGCAGGATTTGGTATCGTCATGATATATCTTTTAAAATAGGCCTAGCCTACGATCACGTCTTCTTACACTTAAAGGATGCCAGTTCAGTGATTTCATCATACCAGTTCCATAGGCTTCCCTGCGATAATTGCCTACGACCATTCTAGCACCTCGACGCTGCACTTTCTTAATCTTGCTGATTTGGCACTCAGTAGCAGATCCCACACAGCACTAAAATATTCAAGCTTCGATCTTACCATAGCTTTATGAACACCTTCTCTGGCTTGTTGTGAAGTACCAGCCACCACTCTATTTAGAGGTTGCCTTTGTACAAATATTGGCGATGTGGTCACTCCATTTCAACTTGTTGTTTATACAGATTCCCAAAACAGAAATTTTGTCGCCCACCTGTAATATGTTTTGTCAACCACCCTCAGTACTATAGTCTGGCATAGTAAAATCCTGTTTTCGTATAATGAATAAAACTTTAGTCTTGTCAATGTTTAGATTCATTTTCCATTTTTTTACACCAAGCAGTCACCTTGTCCAAATCAGCCTGTTCAGAGTTAACAATTCTGTACATATTTGCATCATCAAACAAGACAGAGTTTGAGGTAATTTTTTTCAATAAGATCGTTAATGTAAATTAGGAAAAGTATAGGACCACTTACTGATACCTGTGGCACTCCCGAAGAAACTTTCACTTCTATGGATTTGGCACCATTCACAACAAACTGTTTTCTATCACGAAGCAAGGCACGATACCAATTAACCACTGCCTTGCTGGTGCCATAGCTTATCAGCTTTGAAATCAATAAATCGTGCGGAACCGTATGGAATGCTTTTGCCATATCTAAAGCAACAAGGTCAACAGATGCCCCTCTATCCAAACCCAAAGCAATATCATGAATCATGCTTAACAAAAGCATCTCGCATGAAGAACCTTTGCGGAAACTGAATTGCTTTTGAGAAAGCAAGTTGTTTGATTCCAAGTGATTAACCAGGTTGCTTACAATAATATGTTCCATCAGCAGCAGTTCTCCATTTGGTTGGCACAGTCCCTTCGTTTTTTCATACTTTTTTTTTGGGGGGGGGGGGGGGCAAGGTAGCCTGATGGTAAGCATGAGTGACCTGCAGTGCCAGAGGTCCCGGGTTCAAATACGGCCGCAGCCACCAATGGCATTTTTGGTCAGAGCAGGGCCCTGTGATGTCTCGTGCTCTTGTCGATTGTGGCATGTAAAAGTACCTAGGATTTCCGATAGGATTACCTAGAAAAATTGACCCTCTCTCCTTCTGGCACCATGGTTAATGCTGGGTGCGTGTCAAAAAGATACAGTCCCTTCGTTTAAACTCTGTCTGAATATATGTAATAAATATTCGCCACTAATACCTTGTGTTTCTTTCAACATCGTGCTTCAAAAATAATCTAGTTTCAAAAATCTCCGCAAGACAGACCTATCTGGTTTCTTAAAATGCTTTTGAGCTGAATTTAGTCCCACTGTATTGTATACATTTTGTGATGTTTCTATCACATTACGTTATTTTTAGTTATGATTGATGGCTGTTTTATTATTTTTGACGTTGGTTTGTTTGAATCATAATCTTTTTTTTTAATTTTGGGCCTGGTGTAAGTGGAGCATATTGCTCCATTCCTTGACCCCCACAGTTTTTCTGGCTGTGAAGATGTATTATTATTATTATTATTATTATTATTATTATTATAATTCCGTCAGGGCCTGGTGCTTTGCCATCTTTAAGGGGACTTATTAGTTTGATAATACCTACGTAATTAACATCAATATTGGGCATTTTGGTGGTACATCTGGGATTTACTGTAGGAGCCTGTGTGCCATAGTCAGGATTCGAAAACACCTATTCAAAAAAAGAGGTGAATTCGTTTGCTATTTCCCGATCGTCAGTGACCTGCTTTTTGTCTTTAGTATGCAGAGCCGGTATACCGCATTCTTTTCTTTTTGAATGTTTGACATATGGCCAAGAAGCGCTTCGTATTTTTTGCGAACACCGAGCCCAAATTTTCCAGGTATGCTCTTTTATCCTCTCTGGGTAATTTTTTAGTAGTCTCTTTGTGGTAACCAACATCTGCGCACTGTGTCACAGTTCCAGACTTTCTTGCACTCTGCCTCATTCTCTTTCCTTTCCGGATTTGCCTCTTCAAATCGATTTTAATCCAGGGCTTATCCTTCTTCACCTTCACGGGCACACACGGTGTATGTTTCTCAATAGTGCTTTTCAAATCTGTTTTAAATGGAAGCCAGTTCTTAAGCGTTTGTCCGGGAGTACTTTCAGCAAAAGACACGAAAAGTTCTTCAAGATCCTGATTTATCTTTGGCCAGTCCACTTTATCATACCTCCATTTCATTTTCGGACTTTCCACAATACGAAGAAGGCTAGTAGGAAAAACTACTCTAACCAGGGAATGATCAGTAACATCTGCCTCGACAGAAACACTCTCTTGCAGCCCTTGTTCCAACTATCATTGGGGAACAGTTTGTTTTCGAAGCGTTCGAGGGTTGCTACAATACTCCCGATGGTGGAGCCCGAGGGGTTATTGTAGCAACCCGAGAATGCTTCGGAAACAACTTGTTCTCCAATCATTGTTGGAACAAAGAGGGTGATATCTTGCTTGTAACCCTACAGTGTTTAAACCACGTGAGGTTCCAATTGTCGATTCAAAGTATTGTTGTGATTGACGTATTGTATCATTGTTAACTTCGATGCTCGATTTCTTCAAGAAAATAACAAATTTCCCCATCAGTCAACGATGATGAATTCGTTTTTGTTTCGTATAAAGAAAAATATGTATTTATACCGTAGCCATTTCCTTTTTCTCTCTGTATTGGTGGCTGGTTTCTCGACCCCTAACACTTAAGTTTCATTTTCTTGTTGGGCTATGTTTTTGGTCCCAGTTACGAGATCCAGGTTTGAGACACTCTGGTCCCGTTGAATTTGCAGAAAACTAGGTGTTGAGCTTGTTAAACAAAAATCAATTACGTACGTATATTTTAAAAAGGGAAATATTGAGTCTAGGGGAATGCAGAATATTGGTTTTCGTAAAAAAAATTATACTTTTTGTGTTTGCCGGTGCCCATACCAGCATAGCTGCATTCCCGGAAACGCATCAAGATAGGATTGCAACAGTTAAGAACCGACTGCATTTCCAGCGTACATGTATTTTAAAAGGGGAAATGTTGAGTTTATTTGGACAAATTAATTTAGTGGACATGTGGTAGTTTTCGTATCGGAACCAGTCGGGACTAGAAACTCCCCCCCTTTTTTTACCTCGTACGTGTATTTTAAAAAGGTGGATGTGGAATGTAGTTTGTTCCTAAAAAGCTATGCTTTTTGTGTTTACTAAATGTTAAATTTAGTGGAAATATTAATCCTCAAAAAACATTGTGTGACATTGTCTACGGAATAATGCATTATCTTCGAAACGAATGTGGCCGTTATGACTTGTACTCCCACTTGTGCGCCGACTTGTTCTCCCACTTGTACTCCCGGTTTTAAACAATGATTTAACAATAGATAACAATGCAGTAACGTCGAACGCCGTGATACACAAGTCATTTCGGAGCTATACTTTTAAACAATGAAAACCGAAAAAGTAGGGTTACAATTGTCTTCTCTAGTTGGCTACTCCACGATCTTCTCTAGAGCAAACTCGTCCATCATCATTTGCAGTGACTCAGGTTGAACAATGCTACACTTGTTTCGCTACTCCACGTCGTGCCATTTAAGTCACAGTAGATTGAAATCTTTAGCAATAACAACATAGGAGTTGTTTCTTGGTATTATCTCCTTAGCTTGCTCGTAAAGAAATTCAAAGGCAGATTTATTTTCTTTTGCCCTGTAGAAACATGCAAAATAAAACACACCAGTAGTCGTTGACACTTTGCACCAACATGTTTCCACATCCCTAGCACGAGACACAATAATTTCCTCACTGACCAAAGAATAATTACGCCGCCTCCTCTAGTGTGCCTGTCGTTTCTGTACACCACATAATTTATTGGACACCAGTAATATGTAGGGTCGTCATCGCGCAGCCAGGTCTCTGTACATAGCAGGACATCAGGTTCTTTGGAGAGTAACAATTCATTGAGTTCCACATCCTTATTTCTAACACTATGAAAGTTAATTAGCATAACCACCAAAGTTTTTGTTGTCAGGTTGAGTTCTACACACAGCTGTCTCCCTCTTCAACTTCACAATACGCCCATTCCATATGACCAGATCCTTCTCCCCGGTGTTCGCCCTCTCTTGCAGTTGTCGATAGAAGTTTTTAGCTCATTTCTCTCCTCCATGGACCTATCCGGTGAGATACCAACTTGCATGGCACCGTCTTCCATAAAAAAGTTACGGAAACGGAAAGCTTTTTGTAAAACTAGTTCTTGTTTCTCATGAGATTTTAGTTTGACCAGCAATGGCCTAGCTTTTAATACATCAGTTGACCTTTGATCCAATCTGTAGCACTGGATGATAAGTACTTTATTGGACATGTCATTGTCCAGCTTCTCCATCACACATTTTACCTGGGACGCATGAAACGATTGCCTGGAGTTTCCTTCAGAATCCCCAATTTTCAGGCACATTGTGAAGAATAACATTCAGCTTTCTAGATGATCTTTACTTCAACGTCTTTTCAACGAGTGTAGTACACATGTTGGCAGTGATTAGCTTATATGGCTTAAGTAAACGTTTACCTGAAACTTTTGTCAGCATATGTTTTCTTTAAACTTCCATGTGTTGTTCTTTTTAGCCAGGTTCAATTTCTTGAGTATTAATTTCATTTTCCACCTCATTATCTACATGATCATTACCAAGTTCAACTTCATTAACCTGTCTAGACTCAACATCAGGCAATAGCAACTTAACTAGCTGTTTCAATGAATTAATTCGCTTGTCTTCACTTTGTAACTTTTCCTTCTCGTTTTTGATCGTTTCAATGACCTCAAAAACACCACATGTCTTGCACACAAAAGCGGTTTCGATATCCTGTATTTCTTCGAATGCACATTTCAAACCAGAGGTTTGAAAGAATCTAATCATCACATTTTTCACACTGAATCCATTCAGATTCCACGTCAACCTTGCTTGGAGAATTTGCCGACTTCTTTGCATCTATCTTATTTCTCGAGCAACCCAGCGCCGTCTTGGATTCCGGCGTGACAAGAATTTTAAAACCCGAAAAATCGATCCAAAATCAAGTTTTAGTGTCCAAAGTACGTTTGGTTACATACCAGAAGAGTTTATACTTCACTTGCACATACCATTATCCATGTTAACTCACAAATAACGACAACAATTGATTGTTTCGAAGATCGATTAAAATGAAACCTTACAGGAAAGTTTATTTGTGTTACTTTGCTGTTTTGACTTCGGCTCAGTTAAACCTTACCTTAAACATCAAACGAGCTCGTTTTTTTTCTAATTTGTGATACTTTGTCATACCAAGCTTGTTGTCTGCACTGATTCGCACGCTCTCTCAGTGCAAGTCTTTCTTTTGGAAGTCGGTTTGTCCGAAGCTATACTTTAGCGGCTTTATCCGTATTTGTAATACATATAGGACGGCAAGACGAATGGGCAACGTACACTTTAGCTTTAATATGGTAGAATGACGTGAAATCATTATTATATTTCGTTTGCGCACGAGAATTTCAGAAAATTGTTCAGGAGGAAGAGGTGGAGGCGGCGGAGCGGCTAACAATGTCAAAATGTTATAATGTTGCAACATGTAACAATAGGGTAACAATAGGCGAGGCGCACAATATCGGATTATAGCTCACTCGAACAAGATAAACACAAAATGGCGCGGGAGGTAAAGAAATTTTTGCTTGAGCTGAAATGCCAAGGTGAGTTGCGGCAGAGGGACATTGATGCGGGAATCACTACTGATCAAGTGTACAATGACTTATTGGTGCTAGCAGAGAAGAAAGGTATTTCCAAGTTAGATTTTGATTTGTACGGTGTTGTTGGAGGAAGATTGCTGGAGGAAACTGCTGAGGAGGCGGAAAATGGCGTGAAAGAAACGAGAGGTAACAATGCAGCCGAACAATTGGGTGAAGGGAATAATAGCCAAGACGCCAGAAATGGTCTGAATGGGATTGTTGATGCCGGAGTATACAAACGTCACGCAACTCCCCCTTCGACAAAAGGAGTCACGTATGCTGATGTAGCCAACAGGGACCACGATTATGGCCTCCAACAGATGGGGCCAGGAAACGAAGAAGTTGACCTAGACCAAGACCAACTCAACGGGAATATGTTGTGGCTCAAGAAGTTATACAAGGGCAGCCTAGCCAACTTTAAGATGGAAAAATCTCTTGTGGTAATTGCCGACCAGGCGGACAAACCCTACACCACCATCCATATACGGGATGCATTGGAGCAAATTGTGCCTCTGGCAGAAGTCTCAGGATTGTGTTGGCTACGAGCCAACAACGTTTTTCAGGTAACGTTCTGTTCAGCTGCTGCGAAGAATGCAGTGAAGAAGTGCCGGACTCTCTCACTGAATGGTTTTGAGGCTGAAGTTTTTGATCTACATGAACGGCTAGTGCGAATTCGGTTGCACTGGTTGCCGCTGGAGACTACAGCGGAAGAGGTTGGCCAAGCGATGTCAAATTATGGAGTGATGGTCAGCCACAAATATGAGTGCCACGCAATTGAGGGACTGCGGCACTGCCGCACAGGAGTGCACTGCATCACCTTAAGGTTGAAGGACTCACTCCTATTCGAAGAAATCCCGGATATTGTTGGCATCAAGGGTGTTCCAGTGCTGCTAGTGATTGCGGTCCGAGCACCTCGTTGTTTAAATTGTGGAATCAGAGGGCACGTTCGAAAATCTTGCCAGAAAGTGTACTGCAGGTCGTGCGAAGAGGCAATGCCAAGAGGTGCCCCGTGTCGGCACCTCCAGCGTGATGTGGGACGTCCCGAGCCTCCATGTAACAGATCAAAGAGGAGTGACGAAGATAGGGTGGTGAATGTAGACGCACCAGTTCAGGTGGCTCAGAGTGAAGGCACAGGTGTCACAAGTGCCACGGATGTGAGCCAGCCGAATGGGTGCCAAAGCCAAGAGGAGTGGTCCGTTCAGGGAAAACGCCGAAGATCGAAAAAGCGGCCTCGATTGGCTATCTCCCCCAGTGCGCAAGAGTTGTCCGTGTCCGGCCAAGACAAGGCAATACCACAGGGTGATGCGAAGGATGCGGTGGAGGATGCGGCAAAGTGTGATGTGTTAATGTGTGATGTGTTAATGTGTGCCGGCAGCCCAACGGCTGAAAGTGTGTGCTCCCACTGTCTCA
Organism: Lithobius niger; assembly: GCA_023313725.1. NCBI lineage: Eukaryota > Metazoa > Arthropoda > Chilopoda > Lithobiomorpha > Lithobiidae > Lithobius > Lithobius niger. The sequence continues at coordinate 49,174 of JAHWFP010085666.1, read as the reverse complement.
GGAGATAATTGGTGCAGGGTGCCCTGCAATTCAGGCAGGGCCTATGACTTCGACCTCGCCCCAACTGGTGGTGTTGCCAGACGTGGCCGTGGAGGCTCATATGGCAGAGTCAACGGTGGAAGTAGAGACTGACTGGGGTGGTGCAACCAGGGAGCTGGTTAAAATGGAGTTGGTGTCAGACATGTGCAGCATGGGTGATAAGGGTGGGAAAGTAGAGTTGGAATTGGGTTAAGCATTAATTCAACATCTGCTCATGGAATGTGCGGGGAGCCGCCAACAAATTCGAGGACATTTCAGTCTTGTGTAGGGACTTTGATATTTTGGGGAGTCTTGAGTCTAAATATGTAGGGGGCCCCTGGTGGGAGGCTGCACGACACTTGCAGGGCCACCTGGTTCGGGTATTCGGGTGTTCGTCAGAGACACGGTCCCCATTTTGTTGTTTCCCCACCAAACCTGCCCGGGGGTGGATTCATGCATTTTTTTGGTCTGGTGGGAGGGGCCGAGGGGAGGGGGGAAGCCAGGGGGTGGATCGCAGTAGGTTTTGTCCATGTCACTGGGCGCATCACTGGGCTGGCGTGGAATGCATGGCTGGACTCGCTCCCTAGGCCACTAATCCTGGGCGGTGACTTTAATGCGCATCACTGGCTCTGGGGTAGCCAGAGGTGTGACAGCACGGGGAGGGTGATTGCGGAGTCGTTGGATAGGCAGCAGCTAGAGGTTGTGTAGGATGGCACCACGACCTTCGTCAGAAGGTATGGAGAGGTGCTGCAAGAGTCGGGTCTGGATTTTTTCCTGTGTACTGAGGGGTTGGGGTATCATTTTGCCTTTCAGGTATCAGGGGACCTACGGGGTAGTGACCACTTCCCCATAGCCCTTTACCAGCGTGCGGTAGATTGTCCTATAGTAGGTGGGAGAAGAGCCCGCCCGGTTGTATCGGCTGGTAATTTTGCCCCTTGGGTTGCCCGCTGGGTTAACAGAGGGGGAGGGAGCAGGAGAGCACCTCCTCGGAGGAAGGGAAAAGTAAATCCACCTTGGTGGACGGAGGTGTGCAGGAGAGCAGTTTGTGACCGGAGGCGGGTTTGGCAGCGCTTCAAGCGTCACTCCTCAACTGAGAGATGGTTTGAGTTTGTAGGTGTCTCAGCTGAAACACGGTTCATGTTGAGGCATGAGAAGCAGTCCTTCGGGGCGCTTCTGTGCGAGAGGATCGTGGCAGGGGTCTCTCCATGTGCAGTCTGGGGTCTTGTACGGCCGCAGGACCCACGCAGCTCGGTAACATGGGTCCACGACCAAGCAGGGGGTGTTCTGGAAGGGGGTGCTATGGCTGAGGCCTTCAACCGTAATTTCTCATTGATTTATGACTCCCCTAAAGGGCCCACTCCCCCACTCCGGCAATGGTCTGGCTTCCCTGAGCCGGATGTCCCCCTCAGTCTAACGGAACTGAAGGCCGCGCTTGAGGTCTGTAAAGCCGATGGGGCCCCAGGGATAGATGGGATAACCTACAGGCAGCTTAAGGATCTGAGAGAGGATGGCTTAAAGGAGTTACTCACTGTGTTTCAGGGATGCTTTGAGGGAGGGACGGTCCCAGAGTCGTGGCTATTCTCCATCCTTACACCAGTCCTGGGCAGGGGGAAGCCAAGAACGCAGGTCACGAGTTACAGGCCAATCGCCCTGCTCTCCTGTGCTAGAAAACTTTACGAGCGCATCTTGGTTGGGAGGCTGAATAGTGTGCTGGAAGATGCAGGGAAATTATACCATGCCCAATTCGGCTTTCGGAAACGGAGAGGTGCACAGGACGCCATGTTCTACTTGGAGTCCGGGATCAAGGAAGCGTTGGCAGAACGTAAAGTGGTTGTTGTCGAGTTCCTAGATATCAAGGACGCGTATGACTTGGTTGACATTGCCTGGATCAAGCCAGCCCTGCAGTCAATGGGGGTCAGCGTGACTCTGGGGGAGGCTATTCTCTCGCTTCTGGGTGCCCGGAAGTTTGACACGAGAGTGGGAGGCTACTGGTCTGGTATCAAGAGTACGTGCAGAGGGCTGCCGCAGGGGAGCTGTCTAAGCCCAACTCTCTTTGCGGTGGCGATCAACGCTGTCCTCTGTGAACTGAGCCTCTATGGCTGCATCGTGGCGTATGCAGATGATGTTGCGGTTTGGGTAGTTGGCACTGACGTGAGCCATCTACTGGCGTCGCTCGAGGGAGTTATTGCTAGGGCTGTCACCCTTCTTGCGGAGCGTGGCTTGTCTCTGTCTGCACCGAAAACGGAGATGATGATTTTCTGCCGAGGGCATAGGCTGGATGGCACTATTAGGGTAGGGGGTACGGTTGTGAGGGCTGCCACCACTGTGCGTTACCTGGGTTATAGGTTGGACCCGCAGCTGTCTTGGCTATTGGATGCGGGTTGGGTAAGAGAGAATTGTGGCTCGGCATGGGGTCCTCAAGTCGCTGGCGTCTAATAAGTCGGTGGCAAAGAGGGCGGTTATAATGTCACTTTACAGGGTGTACATTTGGTCTTGTGCAGATTTCCACCTACCCTTTCTGCTGGCCTCGAAAGGGGCCATGCAGAGGGTGCAATTGGCCCTTAACGGCTGCCTACGGACGGCGACGGGCTGCCTACCGTCGACGCCGGTGCCAGCACTGCACATGAGGCAGGGGAGGTACCGCTTCGACTCAGGGCCAGAGAGGTGTTGGTAGCCCTGTGTCTCAGAGCGATTGCCAGGGGCGGCACAGATCCGGTGGCAAGACGCTTGGTTTATTACACCTCGTTGAGCCCGTGGAACCGTAGGGAACTTGGGGCTCTTGGGATGGGTGCCACTCTACTGCAGCAGCGTGTTCTGGGTCTCTTCCCAGCCCCTAGGCTGGTGGGTGGTGGGTACCCATGGTGCTGGTGTGATGAGGTACTGCCGCTCTTGGCCTGTTCTGAGAGTGTGGGGATGGGTGATGACTGGGTTGACATGTACTGCGATGCGTCGTTTTTCGACGGGATTTGGGAGGGAGGAGCAGGTGTTTGCGTCCCAGAGCTTCGTCAAGAATACAGCTACTTCCTCAAGTGCCTTCCTTCGGCCTTCGTCGGGGAACTGGTGGCTCTGGCGATAGCACTTGATGTCGGGTTGGACCTGCAACTCAGACAGTTTCGGGTCTTCTCGGACTCTGCGGCTGGCATACGCTTTCTGCAATCAGCTTTCCGGCGGCATGACGTCTGTCATCCACTTGTGGTTGAAATTGGCCTGAAGCTTCTGAGCGCCGTACAGTGGGGAATCAGAGTAGAGGTGCGGTGGGTAGCGGGACACAGTGGTTGCTACGGCAACGAGCTAGCGGATGGGTTGGCAAGGAAGGGGTTTGAAGGAAGGATTAATACTGCGGTGTTTCCAGTCACGCCCAAGGACTTTCAGCCAGTCCTAAAGTGGGTGACTGCCAGGGACTGGCAGGATGAGTGGGATAGCAGTACGGTAGGCCGAGTGCTCTATGATGTCCACCCAGAGATTTCCAGGCCGTGCAGCCTGGATGTTTTGCCTAGGAGGGACGCGGCTCTGCTGTCTAGGCTCAAGACGGGGCATGTCCTGCTACGGGCCCATGAGTTCCGCCTGGGCACGGGCCCTATCCCAAACTGCAGGTGTGGTACGGAAGCTGAGACCGTCGTTCATTTTCTCTTGGTGTGTCACCTCTGGGCAGCCTACCGGGGCCATTTGTTGGGGAACTGGAATGCGGACCTGAAGGAAATTCTTGGCGCCTCCTCGCATGAGGCACGAGTAGTTACTACCTTGCGGCGGGTTGTGAAGTTTTGCAGGGAGACAGGGAGGTTTCGATAGGCTTAGTTCGGGTTGGTTGTTGGGTGAGACAGGGGGGGGGGGGGTACGTGGGTGTACAATTAGTAACCAGTATGAACTCTGTTATAAGGGATGTACTCTGTTGTTCGGAATTTCTTGTATAGGTTAAGTATAGGTTAAGTTTTAGAATGGAGAGTGTAGCGTGTGGGCTCGTAGTCTCCGGTAAGAGAAATAAATAAATAAATAAATAAATAGATCAACGATGGTTGAGTGCCGGGAAACTAACATTGTCGTTGTTTGAGTTAGCTAGCTCATTGTGGAGAACCAAAATTAAATATTCTTGATTTTTTCGTAAATCTTCCAAGTTTTAAACCATAGGGTGGTAAGTCCTAAATTTTAAGGCCGAGGCCTCAAAATTGTGCGGCCGACATGACTGTGGGACTTCAATGAGGGCTTCGGGAAGCCAGTTGAATTGTTTCCGCGATTGTTGCCACGATACTGAAACAATCCAAAATCAACTACGCATCGAGATGACGCATGCTAAATCCAGAAATACGCTAATGTGTTGCCATCAAATAATTACCATGGGACAAACCTTCGGCGGAACCTAAACATAAGTTTCCATTTCTAATGTTCGGTTTTTTTCGAAAACAAAAAACCGGTGGACAGTAGACACATATAAAATGGAAGCGAAAAAAGCCAACAAATTAACTGAACCAAAAACGGATTCGTCGTTTAGAAAAACAACATTAGAGCTCGCATCCCCATACTTACAACCCTGAAGGTACACGAATAAAACCGGATTAGAGTTCACTCGAATGCAACAAACTATAGTATTTGAACTCCAATTTGCAAAACGTAAACCCACAAACACACACAAAATAGACGCCACAACTGCAAAACGCTACAAAATTGAAAGATAAAAATGCATAGACAAAATGAACACAAATTATAGTTAAAATTATATTTCGTTGCGTTCGAGTGAACTCTAATCCGTTTTTGTTCGTGTACCTTCAGGGATGTGAATATGGGGATACGAGCTCTAATGTTTTTTTTTTTCTAAACGGCATAGCCGTTTTTTGCTCAGGCAATATAAATCATATCAAAAACCAAAACTGGTGAAAGGAGCCGCCAAGTTCCGAATGGTTCGGTCCTTCAAAGGAATGATATCAACACACCAAAACATTCGTCAAGTTAATCGCACCGCTTAATAGTTCGAATTAGGTTAAATGAAAACTAGAACATTGCTACTTTTGGTAGCAATGTTCAAGTTTTCATTTAACGTCCAAAGTATTATTCAGTACGATTAAGTTAGCAAATGTCTTGGTGTGTTGATATCACTCCTTTGAAGGGCCGAACCATTCGGAACTTGGCGGCCCCTTTTACCAGTTTTTGTTTTTGATATGATATCAGTCCTTTTTTTTAAATTGTGTATTAGACTTAACTCCACTGCCGTGCAGATGTTATAAAGTGGCACGTCAACAAGATATTGGATTTTCACAATTTGATACTACCTTTTGCCTGTAGGCCGAACCATTCTCAACTTGGTCACCTCTTTATAGGTTTTTGGTTTGGTTTTAATTTTGTTGTAATTTTTTTTTCGTTATTTTAGATGTGTTGATATCACTCCTTTGAAGGGCCGAACCACCTCTTCACCAGTTTTTGGCTTTGTTTATTTTGCTTTGTTTTTAAAGTTGGTTTATTTTTCGTGAATTGGACGTGAATACAATTTCTTTGGCAACGTTGTTTAGATTTATCTTGCTACACTAGTGTGTGGCTCGGCACGCACGTCAGCATACACGTTGTCACTGTCCGAACTTTGGCTGTCCAATGAGAGACGATGCCGACAATAGTAACAATGGTTATAACAATATTTTCGTACTTTTGCGCCATCCCACGCCATCCTCGTCACACCCCTAATCTCCAAACCATAAAAGGTATGCAGTTCGTATCGTACTGCAGCCATTCGTCCAATTTCATAGCTGGAAGCCTTTCCGTTATCTCGGTATCGATGAATAATCACCCTATGGAAATTAACATGGGGATGAGCGGACTAGAATTAGCTAGCTAGCTAGCTAGTTACACGTTTTCAACGTTATGGGGGGTCAGATTTTGCATTGAAAGCAGCTTAGCTGGCATTCCTACACGAGTTATTTTTTGTCAGGTAGGTCATTGCTCTTGATTTCAACACAATTTAAGCTTTTGTACCGCATTATTATTTTTCCTCCAAGTACCTGAAATGTGCCCCACTATGCTTCAAGATTTAAGACACTGACGCTATGGCGCCGCGTTACAATGGTTTACAACCTCGACAATTGAATTGATGTGAAGTTTGTTGTGATGATTGTTGCCTAACTTGGCGCGACACACTAGCGTGTGTCTAGATCGATTCGTAATAAGGATAATGCTTCTTCTGCGGGTAAATTATTGGCTCACCAGCATTGTTAGCATTTGCTTACGCTTTCTGTCTGGTGTCTGCTGACTTGCATAGTTGTATAAAAACAATGTTTAAAACAATGTATAACAATAAAACGGGTCGTTCAGGGCTCCGGAACTCCGGAACGGGACGACTAATCGAAATTTCTAGTTCTATAGAGGGCACATCTCCGGAAGTAGCTCTTTCAAATGAGCTAAGTACCAGCTTTCTACGACAAATGGTTTAGTCTGTAGGACCATTGTATAAACATGGTCCAATAACAAGCAGACGAAGTCCAAGCCAAAAATGAAACTCACGATTCCAGCTCAAGTCCAGATCTCCGAAGTGACAATTCGGAAATTAATAAACGTTGGAACACATGTTCACCAAGTCCAATAAAGCTTATATACTAAATTTGAGTGGAAATATTAAAAGGCAGCGGAGAAATTAAGCATCGTAATTTCGGCTTTAACATGGGAGACCGAAGTCAAACCTTATAGTTAAGGCTACCGCTTTTACTAATATGGCTGCTCCCATGGACGAAACATCTGCCAGACAGAAATCAAGGATTCTATTTAAAATTGTGGTATTGTATAGCCAAAATTACTTAGAAACAGAGACTGGAAGATTCATATTACACCAAAACAATCATACGAATCACATCAAAACGAAGAAAAGAAACCTAAACCAATAAAACCATGAAAATCCTGGAACCCAAACAGACACACAACCTACTACTGATCCATAGGTGAACCTCCGAATGGGTGACCACTTTTCATCTTGCTCTCCTAATCTTGCGCCATGGCACTGTATAAAGGCGGATACTCACCAAAACTTTAGTGGCTTTGCGAGCCTGGCTTGGTCGTTTGCAGGGTTGGTCGTGGAGAGTGTTTGACTCGTTCAAACTTGGATCTGCACATACCGATGCGGCAAACACCGCTTTCTCTACAAACAAGACAGCTGACATTCACTTCTGTTTTCATGTTGTTGAACTGCGTTTTGTTGATCGCTAGTACGAAGTCGTTGCCGTGGCCGTGGCTCTGGGCCTCGAGTTGGAGTTCCGTGCTGTTATGTTATGCAATGTCACTGACTGTCATGCCAGGGCGGGGTTCCTCTGCCAGAGCTTTACCTCCTTGGATACATCTCACCCTTTCTCTGTGGAAACTATTTTTGGCCCATCACATGGGGATGGAGGTCAGGATTGTGCGGACCCACGCCGACATTGGGGTGTTTGGCAATGAGCTATCGGATGAATTGACTAAAAGTTGGTGTTGCCACGTAGCTGCGATGGTGAAATTTGTGTCCGGTCCCAGGGAATTACGGCCGGCGTATGCAAGGTCAATGGCAGGAGCACTGGGTTAATGGAATTACTGGACGTACGCTATTCAAGATCCATCAGGCAGCACGTATCCTAGGGCGCTACCTTTAGTGATGGGGAGTACCCCTAGCTGCGACCCTGTGGATACGCCCACATGTTCGGAAGGGTACGGGGTTACAGGTTCACGTTGCAATTATGCAAGGAACTGGCCGGTTCGAGAAATAGCTTCATTATCATTCGTTTTTTTTACGTGGTTCGCACCTCTCTCCCATCTTGGAGTTGGAGGGTGGGTCCCAGGGTAACATTCGTTGGTAGTTCTATTGCTGTAGTCTGTGCGGTGTGCGTAGTGAATCAGAATGGCACAGGGCCAGTGACAAGGAGCAGCAGAGTCAAGAAATCGTGAAGCAAGTTAAGTGGATCTATGTGTGCTTTGTGGTACTGGTGCGATACTTGAGGTGCTTTAGGGCTGATGACAAGGAGCAGCGGAGTCAGGGGATGGATGTCGTGAATGAAGCAAATTAGGTGGGACACTGTGCCTGGTGCTTGTGGTGCTTGCGCAGTACTCGTGCTGCTCTGTTTTCTACTGTGAAGACGGGGTGTTCAGGGCTCAGGGGCGTACAGTTGTGAGTAGAGTAAGGATAAGTTGTTAAGATAGGCTAAGATAGGACCGAGTGTACTGCATTGTGCGTCACTTGTACTGAAATAAATATCAAATATCAGATCTCAAACAACAATATCAAGAGACGTGCCATTAAGACACTGAAATTGGTAATTGTTATTCTAACAGAATACATGTGGTTGATTTCCCCATGCTGCTCTTATTGCTGCTATTGATAAAAGACGGGCTGCATGAAAGGGGTTTAAAAACGGATTATACTTTAGTGAATTCTTCGTTAATCTTCACGACGTGTTGATTTTGTTTGGTGACACTGCTAAAGCAAATAATTACGTTTAGATTAATTCTTTTTGTGTATTTATTACAGATATGCCTGCGGACAATCCGGGCTTCCTATTGGAAGCAGCTCTGCCATAGCGCCAACGGCATGCTTCAAATGTGAAATTTCCCAACACGGCCAAAACAACGATTGGAACCTGGCTTCGGCCTGACGCATGAAGCGTTGCCTAGCAACGAGTGACGTTGCAGCGCGAAGCCTAGCTCACAATGCTTCTAAAGTTTTTGTGAGTATCCCCCTTAACCGTGGGTGATAATCAAGGGTATGCTGCAGCCGCTGCATTTGATCAAACACATTGCTGTGACGGTGGGTAAACAAAGTTTATGTTTGAAATTTGGTAGAGTCGGGAAGTGGATGGAGAATTTGGAATTGATGGTACCCTTCCCACAAATCCATTGTTAGACTATGACTAAACGTCTTTAGCTCATAGTATAATAATTTGGATGCGAGAACTGGGTGTTAATCAAAGAAAGTACGATTCTGTTATTGTACTTAAGTTATTTTTAAGTATGCAATTGTATTCTTTCTGGGCAATATTGTTGTGGCATGGACTTAGATCTGCCGTCCTTCACAGTTTATTCGGACTCGAAGTCTGCTATTGGCATCCAGCATCATGCGATGACGTCCTTGGGGATGTGTGCGTCTCTGATATATGAAGTTTGCAGGAAACTGTGGGCTGCCAGATGGTTCAGGTCTGTTGGCCTGAGCTGGGTGAAAGCCCACTCTAGTGTTGCTGGGAACGTGCAAGCAGAAGGCGTTGCTAGGGCGAAGAGGTCGTGCATCTGCGCGTAGTTCCTAAGTGAGTGGGAGAAGGAGTGGCAGACGGCGCTCAACGGCTGCACTTTGTTCCAGGTCCAGCCCAGTTGTAGCCTGTGGTCACCCATGGAGCAATTGCAGCCTGTGGTCACCCATGGATCAGTTACCCCTTTGGATGGAGAGGATCCTGTCCTGGCTGCGCACGAGGCACTCCCTTATCCGCGCCCATCAATACAGGCTTGGCTGGTCCCCATCTCCAGCTTGCCAGAGTTGTGGCTCACATCTCTGAGCAGCTACGTACTTCTAGTTTGTAGAGCCCTCCAGCCCCAAAGGATGTCTCTCACTCCGTTCATACAGAACAATCCTGACATTCGAGACCTTCTCTCTTATTTGATAGGCAGTGGTGCAGTGGGAAGGTTGCGTGCAGAGACTAGGTTTGTAAAAGAATCTGGTATTAGAATTTAGGTTTCCTCTACTCTGCTCCGTCCTCTGCTCCTTGAGGGCCCTTTGGTTGGGAGTGTGGTAAATGCTAGATTCGAAGTCCCTATCTAAGTTTGTAGTAGTGCTAACTTTGTGTGCATACTATTTTGTTTTACATGCTATGACTTCAGAATGCTGTCCGTCCTTCCTGGCAATTGCAACACAGGCTTATTTTCAACGTTTTCATTCTAGCTACTACCTGCTAACTCAAAATCAATCATAGAAATTATAGCCAATTCTATGTGCAGCTTTGTGATGGTTGATCGTTCTTAAACTGGAGTCTGTGACGGATTAATCTTCTTAAGAATACTTATTATAATGTTTGTGACAGAGCGAACCGTGGATGAGGAATTCACATCATATCCTGGTAGTGGGAGCAGCGTTGATGTGCATTTACCTTTGAAACCTTCATGGATGTTTTGACGGGAATGGAAGGCTACCCAGGATAGCACTTTACCTTCATCGTCAGCCTTGCTTCTGTTGGATTCTGACCAGTCCATCATTTCCACGGGTGTATCAATTATTTTTCTTCGATGGTGTAATTTACCATTGGTATGCAAGGAAGACTTGTGGAGGACTCATGCAAACCTATTCTGCTTTATTCTTCGATTGTCCTAGGTTGAGACTGGTTGCCACAGACATACCTTCAGGTGGGTGAAAGATGATACATACCTAATCCATGGAATGAGTTCTCCGATGTACTGAAGGCTGTGTTACGATCTATACTATCAACTGCAGCACAAGTGAATACATTATAGGTAAAAAAAATGCAGAATAAAACCAACTTTAATTATATATATAAAGTGGCAATAATTATGTGTATATTCTGTTTTCCTTCAAATTAAACAAAAGAGACTTACAGCGTACACTGTGCTTGCAGTTCTTTTGGCAAATTAAATTATATTTCCAACAATAAGTCGCAGGATACATAACATTGATATATTCGTTCCGGAGATGCTACAGATTCTTACATCGCATGGCACTCATTTTTATGACGCTGTAATATGTTTATCTATGTTTATCTATGTATTAAACAAAAACTCATATGTATACACGGCAAACAATGCTCTAGCAATACTTTTAACAAATTAAATTATCTTTCCAACGATAGGTTACATTATAAGATTGGTCTGTTAGTTCTGGAGATACACGAGATTTAGTATATCGTATGGTGGACATTTTTAGGACAGCATAAAGTGTTTTCCTTCCGATTACGCAGAAACCTATAGATTTACGGCATACATTTCTAGTATTTCTTTTAGTAAATTAAATTGAAATAAATTAAGTTCGTATGAAAAGATTGATCAATTAGTTCCGGTGATAATTAGGAATTAGCATATAACACATCAGTCATATTAGGATTTTCTTCGAATTAAACCAAAACTAATAGATTAATGGCATACATTGTTCAGGCATTTCTTTTAACAAATTAAATTACCTTTCCAATAATACAGTAGGTCGCGCGTTAGGATTGATCAATAGTTCCGGAGATAATAAGACATTTAGTACGTAGCATAGCAGCACCGGATGATTGGGAAATGGACGTCATCACGTCATCATGGATTACGTCTTCACTTCCGGGAATGTCCCCCGGTGGCTTTGGAAACTACAATTTGAGCACAGCATCCACGTACAGAGGGGAGCAAAAATTAAAATTCTTTATTCAAGAGCCGTGACCTGCTAAAGTTTGGTCTGCTAACAATGATCAACTACAACAATTAAGATTTGCAGTATTGTTATGTTCCATTGCATTCAATTGTAAAAGTGTTTTTTTTTTTTGTGTGATTTTGTATAGTAGTTTGTTTTGTTCATTTTAGATTATGTAATAGAGCGCATGGCGAAAGGCCGAGGCTCTTGAAAATAAAATTCTAATTCAATTTAAACGGTTCCAAAGGGTTTAACGAGCGTTTAAAGGTTTTGGGAGATGCGGTAATTTGGGGCTAATTAGATGTTGGGACAGAAGCGGAGAGACACACGCTGAAACGAGTAGGCCAAAGTTACAGTGAAAATGTGCAGTAAGAGTTGGTCCAAATTACATTGATTCAGTCACGTATCTGAGGAAATGTTTATGCTGATTACGTGAGCAAAGAGAGCGAAAATCAGCGTTTGTCATTAGAAACAGCACTTTTTCCTAAATACAAGTAGTAAATAATCAGCTAAATATTTACTCAGTAGTAAAAATGGACGTCTCTCTACGTTAAATAAAAGCTCATCGGCCCCAACACAAAATAGCTAACACGTAGAAACGTAATGCTAACATTACAATTTTTCTGGGACGACATTAATACAGGAACCGTCACAATTTATAGTCCAAATAGTTTGGTTATGAGCTGAAGCATTAGGAAAGTTCACACTACATTCTGATTTTTTTGGATGTCAGAGGCATAGGAGTTTCAACAAGAAATATCCACAAGTGTCGATCCAACAGACTCATGCAGAATACATTCATAGTCATAATTGTTCATGACATCAGTTTGTTCATGCAAATCTCCTCGAATGAAGCAAGAAAGTGCGGCAAGAATGGTTTGGGGGCAACGGTCTAGAATGAAGCACGTCCAGTCAGTGAACGGGTGGAAAGGCTTATGGGGTTGAGTTATGGATATTTAAAATGCAATACCACAGAATGCTCGTTTAGTTAAATCAAATTACATTACACAAACACACGACAAAATTTAAATGTTAATACCAAATAGCGTAAGGAAAATATATTGACAACATGAAGGAATCTCGAAGTTTGTTCATGACCATTGCGTTTTCACTTTATGACTTAAACAAAACAAAAATCTTAAAATTAGTGAAACAAGAAAACCCATGTAAAATGTAAAACTACCACAAATTACAAGTGATGTGTGGTTGACGGTGGCCGGGTCTGGCATTCCTCATACTTTGCAGCTTATGAAGCACAATTTATTTGAATAAAAAAAATATTGTCCTTCTTCCCCGTAGACAACCTTAGCAGTTGAAAAGGACGTTAATTCGACAATTTCCCTTTTGACAACAAGGACCAGGTTGCAAAATTAGTTGCGGGAGTGGCAAAGAAGAAGAGAAGCAATGCAGAATGCAGGCGTGGGATGACCGTTACGGACAAATGGTGACAAAATACGTAGATATCCAATCTTATTTAAAGAGGTGTAGCAATAGGGAATCTCTTCGAGCGAAGCAAGACGATGCCAACAAAGCGAGCGAAGCGAGCGATGTGGCTAGTATACATTAATCGTGTCCCGCGGCCATTTTCATGAATTTTTTTCCTGCATCTCCTTTAATATTTGGTGTGAGATGGTGCAGATGGTGTCTAAGGACAGCTACCGATGTGTAGTTTTGCACCCTAAGTCAGAATTTCGATTGGTCGTTCCATTCTGGAGCTACGGGGCCCCGAATGACCAAGTCCATTGTTTTACATTGTTTTAAACATGGTTACTAGGCAACAACGTAAATCAGCAATTGCTAGCATTAAAAGCTTAACGAGCAGAACAACAACAATGCAAACACCTGGATAAAGGGTATTGTCATAATTATTTTCTTGGACGTTTTAAAATTGTGGTTTTTCAACAAGTCAGCATAGCCTGATGGATTATTAGTTTAAAACAGGTAGGTGGTATAACTAACATTAGGCAGGTGAAATTAATGGATAAAAGTGTCACGCTGATACTGAAGGCAAGAGAGAAAAGGGTTTACAGTGCTAAGGAAGATGCACTGATTGAGTGAGCGAAGCAAACGAAAATCAGCGTTTGTCATAAATCATGCACAAAATAGACATAAAGAAACTTTATATTGAGAAGCATGGAATTAAACATTCGTGACAGGCTGCACGATGCCAAACTGGAAATAAGCAGTTCTTCAGTCCCAGTAATAATCTTTCCGTATCTCTCCGATGGTAAGAGAGACGTGCTGATTGAGTGAGTGAAAGTGACCCAAAATCAGTGTTTGTCAGACAGTATACGCAAAATATTGATTAAAGAATCTTGCAAACACACGTTTACTACACCGTCCAGAGGACGGGCGTCCTCTACCGCGGCCTACTTTCACGAATTTTGTTCCTGCATCTCCTCTGTTAATATTTGGTGTAGGATGGTGCGGTTGGTGTCTACGGACAGCTACCGTGCTGTAGTTTTGTAGTCAGAATTTCGATTGGTCGTTCCATTCCGGAGCTACGGGGCTTTACATTGTTTTAAACATTGTTATTAGGTAAGAATGTAAACCAGCAAACGCAAGTATTAAAAAACTAATCAGCAGAACAACATCAACGCAAACGCCAGGCTAAAGGGTATTGTCATAATTATTTTCTTTGACGTTTTAAAATCTCTGTCTCTCAACAAGTCGGCATGGGGTGGCAGTGGTCGTCTGTCGGACTGGACCTCCAGCCGTTATACAAAACTGGAAATGAGGAGTTTTTCACAGTGCCTGTCACTACGCTGACACTGAAGGCAAGAGGGAAAGTGGGTTTACAGTGGTAAGTGAGATGTGCTGATTGAGTGAGCTAAGCGAACGAAAATCAGCGTTTGTCATCCTGCATGACAAGAAGGCAAGGTGGAAGACAGTTTTATGATTGTAAGGGAGACGTGCTGATTGAGCGAGGTAAGTGACCCAAAATACTGATTACAGAATCTTGCATATGCACGTTTATTTCAACCGTCCATCTAGTCTACTCCTATGCTACCACCTATTATTTACCTAATCAAGCTCCTATACGCCAACAAGCGTGGTCATCACCGAAGACTGCTTTTCCTAAATAAATTGGGCTGTGCATCACCGACTCTGACGTCATGTATTTGTGATCACTGAAATCCCATGGCTGTCGTTGTCGATCTGACGAAGCGACGCAACTCTGGACCACCTGGACTAACAAACTAGTGAATACTTATTATGAAACGTAAGTGGGACTGCTCCTAACGTAAAAATTGTATTCGAGTGTATTATGCTACAATTGGCAATGTGGAATTTGCGTTAGGCTCGCTAGACAGCAACTAGAAGAAAAGATTGTGGTCCTATGCACAAGGCCAGCTGAGATAGTAGCGGCTTCCTGGATCAACTCGTATCTCAGCCAGCCTGGCCTATGCGCGACCTCCCGGCGTAGGCCCGTGCGCCGCCATGCCGCCGATGACGATGATTTTCCCAATATTCCGCACGCCATTGCTGATGAAAAATAATTTCGGCACGCCGCCGCTGCCAGCCTCTGTTAAGTTTTCGGCACGGCACACCACTAGGTAGTTTTGCATTTTAATTCAAAATTTCAGTTTTAACTTTTTAACGAATTTTTCACGATCTGAGGAACCTTAAAAACAAAAAAAAAAGGTAAGAAGGTGAAAATCCTGCAAATGGCAAAACGAAACTCAAAACAAACAAATGAAATCAAACCTCAAGCCTAATCACAGCAAAAACAGATAAAAACCAGGAGCTTTCGCCCAGTCTTACTAGGCATTCTCAACTGCTTCTTCATTCAAACTTGGCTCCTCCCACTGTTTCAAAGTGGGTGTAGTTATTTAAAACAAACAAATGTGCTGAAGTACTTACTCGTCTCAGTGTGCTAGTTATTTTTCAAATTCGTGCAATGAGATTGGAGGTGTTAATGTTTTACATTTTTAACAATATCCTGCTACATTTCAGCCACGATTACCAGCCCTCAGTCGGTTTGTATGCATAGCATTCCTATCAAAGACCATAGCCATGAGTTACATTTATTTCTAACAACAATAAAAATTCCTAAACATTGTGATCATTCAGACTACCACAGGGCCTCGTCACAAAAAAATACGTGCAGAACAGCGTTTTTTGTGGTTGTTATAGTTGTGTTTTTTTTTTCGTCCCGCTAAGTAAAACTAGGGAGCCGATGACAGAAACTGCATACTGTTATTTAAACCCCAAAAATTTAGCATAAATAAGTCTAAACTAATTACCCTTCTTCCTCCCATACAAAAAAATCTTCCTTTTTTTCCTTTTTGGGGGCAGAGGGAGAGGCGGGTCCCTCCCCCCCCCCCCCAACCACTGCCGTCCATTGAACATTCGAGCCTTAGCTTGCAAATTTCAACAATATGTGCTATCACATATGCCATATAAAAAGAAGCTCCATAGATTACACTTGTGTTCTTGATTGTTGTTAAAAGGTTTGCTTCCAAATAACTAATCTTTTACGGCATTTGATGTTAAATTATTACTATATATTGTTAAAGCACTGTTTAAAAGTAGGAGAATAGGTTGGAGAATACGTGGGAGCATAAGTTGGTGAATAAGTGGGGAAATAACTAAACAGAGAGCTATGACGCTGGCCTGGCATAATTTGTACCAACTACTGTATATTTACCAAATAATAATTTAGTACTTATTTGCAAATTATTGTTGGAACACGACGGCAATATCTATTAGTTGTTTGTAATGCAAAGTATCTTTCCTTGATGACAAATATAAATAATAAAGCATTACAGTTTACAGTTTATTTACTAAATATAAAAGCCTATACTGCACAAGCAAATCATCCTCTACTAAATTATTTAACTGCAAGCCAAACAATATCAGTAGCGAATGTTTTTAACAATAATGAAAAGATTTTACCGATGGCAGAAAACTAGACTTAGGTCCTCTAATGTTGAAGGACAATGTTGAATCACACACCTTTGTTACATAGTAATAACCATCGCATTTTGTATTGGCAGAGTTTCATGAATGCTGTAAAGTGGAAGTTGAAGTAGCGGTATATGTCAGATTGTGTTCTATATAATGATCACAGGTGTGTGTGGGGTGCATGGCTGCGGGCCAAGGCTCCTTAAATAAAATAAAATCAATAAAAATCAACACATTTTGTAGGTCGAAGGTGTTGCTTTGGTTGAAGGTAGCATTTAAATATTTCTAAGGCACTCATAACAATTAATACCAATTTTTAGCTGCCATTGTATTTTTGTAAAAAGCAACTACAAAGAATTGCATTAGAGAGCAAGTCTATTCATTCATACAACACGGGGTTGAGAGCTAAAGTTATCATTTCAAGCGGAAATTATGAAATATCAGACGGAGCCATGTTTTGGTTTTGTGTTTCGGTATTACTGCTTTTCTACGCTGAGGCGATATTTGGTTTGCAAATTATGGATTCACATTGCTACTGTAAATGCCACTTTATTGTCGTGTTGAAGGGAATTCCTCAAAGCATTCTTTTCTCAATTGAAGCTAATGTGTCGTTAAAGAAATCCTTTTCTTTTCAGATTGCCAGCATTCCTGTAGTGGTTAAAATTAGATAATCAAATGTAAATTTTTCGTCAGATTGTTAGTAAGATTGTTAGTTATACTGAAACAATGATGTTTTGATTTGCTGATTTTTAGAAGTTTGCAAGTTTAAACTGCAGCACAATGTATGCCTCTTTGGTATTTGCTAACTATTCGGAATTTCTAAATATACAGTGGTGAATATTAAATCTATAAATAGAAAAGGCACAATTTCCTGTTATTATTAACCATTTTACTTCAGATTCGATCTCCTCAATATTTAGGGGCTTTCAAGCAATCTGGCAAAATCCAGATTTTCGTTTGGACTCCAACCAGACTTCAAAATGTAACAAACCAGCCTACCAACTAATATTTCTGAATTTGATGTTAGCAGTAGGTCAGTCTTTGCTTGCTCATTCCACCAAAAACAGTTTTGAACAAAAATATAATGCCAAAATACAAATACAAAATATAAAATACAAAAATATAATTACTGCATGTTTTCGATATTTCTGAGAGCATCAAATGAGATAGTGGTAAAATTACATTTTAAATCAGTCAGATCATCATTGTTCGTATTTCACTATTCTGCCCGTTGCAATACAATGTTAAACTAAAAGGTTCTTGGATACCTCAACCCCAGAGTGAACAAATTTATCGCGTGCAGTAGTAATGCCAGACGGCAACTTTTCCAAATCCAGCATATGGAGAATTCCCCCCATAAGTTTATTCACTCCACTATAATTATTATGTAGATCACTGTAAACAAATGGAATCATGTCTACTGAAGAAATCGATCATGTTCAGCAGAAATGAATCCGTTTGTATTCAATGATAAATTCTGTTAATTATTTGACCTAATGCCATCAATTAACCAAGGAATAATTGCAACAATATTCATAACTATACACAGTCTTCTAATTATTTAAAAAAATTCTCACATTGCAAAAATGTTTTCGAAGCTATATACATGGAAATGCTTGATTTGTGGACATGGAAATGGAAATGTACTTTATGGTAAACCATTTAAAATTGATTAATTGCATGAGTTTGGTAAGTTTATCAAGCTATGAAACTTTCCACACAAAATAACGTCATATGATTTATAACTTGAAGCTTAGTTTCCCTATTTGAGATGAAATTTAATTTTTACAACAAATTTAGACAATGAAACGACATTCACTTTGAATTTAAAGAAATTAAACATTAAGTTGCAACCTAAATATTCTACTCATATTAAACATTAAACGTTCTGTTCTAATGCCTGTGCCTGTCTAGGCAGACAGAACAAAAGTCTTTAACTAAAATGTGATTATTTAGTTCTAATTGCTGGGATGGCATTTTATCTCGCTTTGTAATGGAAATAGGTTTTGTATTAGAATATATCAACAAAACTTACCGCACTCCATAACTCTGTATTGTTGAATTCATTTTTGCCGTAAAGGGCAAAAATATCAATATCACATATATCTGCAACGTTGTTGGCCTTTTGGTACGAGTTCATCAGAATCCCATTTTCCTTGGATTCTGAAAGGCGGTACATTGTGGGCAAGGTAAGAGTTCTATTAACCCTAATTTCATAAACTGTACTTGTAGGTTTACTGCAGAAGTACAGTATTTTTGTTACGCAAAGAAATAAACATGCTGCACCTGTTATTAAATATGCTTTCATATTCCAAAGTTGTATCATCCTTGATGTAGATTCAATTGACTTTTCATTCAAGAGAGTTTTTGTGTATATTTGTTTTACTTTCCGGAAAATTGGGTCATGTGGAGAAAATTGGAATCTTCTTGGTGTCTTCATCCTTTTACCACAAAGGTATATCAAGTCAAAAGTGGACATAACTGACAGTCCAAGATAAAGTCCCATATTTCCTCCAATATCGCACAACAATGCGACAAAACTATATGAAAATCGTTCGCATAGCAATTTCTCTTCCCTGTCAGGGAAATAAAACATGAATGCACTGTAATTCATTTCGGAGTTTATTTGCAAATTACGTACATCGTACACACGTTGCAAACATTTTGTTGGACACTGTGCTGGATTTTTTGAACCCATTGCTATGGTGTCCCTGGCCTTTGCTAGAAACGTTTCCATGGATGTTAAACAAAATGGACGGTCAATTTCTGCAGGATGATATGGTAACCTACATAAAGAAAAAACAGTTAGTCCTAAATATTGCAAAACTCCTAATGCACACAAGTATTAAGAAGTGGTAGTATTTTTTAAACATCATCAGATGATTTTTAGACTACTTTTACCACAGTTAGCCAATCGCTCTGATCACTGCCTTGTGCATGCACACCTTGGTTGGAGTCTCGAGAGACACTTCAACTTTTTTTACAATATATACTTGGTGGCACAGTTTAAAAGTCATTTGAATGCGAAAGATATCAAAGGCTAAATCTGAATTTTCTGGTCTTGCGTTAATGCATAAACAGTAAAATTAATATGGTTCAATACATTTAACATCATCAACCACCATAAAGAGTCTTAAACAATTTTAAATGGTACCAATGATTTATACAATACGGTCACTAGAATGAGTCAATGACAGCTCACAATTACTCATTGTGATGAAAAATGAACGTGCGTGTATCTTAAAATATTCAATTTAATAATTTATAGAAGTAGTATAAACAGTTTCATAAGTTTTATTTTGAATAGTGGCAGAATGTTGTGAAATTTAAATACTGTCATTTATTTGTCCTTTGTTACCTTGTAATTAAATATTTGTTGAAGAGTTGACACATACACATCGTGTAAACTCCGACACACAATCAGCTCGAAGCATGATCTTGGTCACTGAAGAAAATTGTACATCAGTTAACTTCTTTCCGTTATTGATCCATTCTCGTAACATATTATGAGTCAAAACTGGAATTTCATATAACAGATGCAGAGACTTTACTTCAATTATTTGATCTGAATATTTTTTTCAAAGGCTACGAGATTATTAAAAATAGCAGAATTGTTGTAAGGTTTTGCTTTGCAAATGGCCTCATTCAAAATGTTTACTTAGTTTTCCTTAGGTAGGCTTAAAGGGACCTCAACATTATATGCTTTTAAGGTTTTAATTTGTCTGAATACTGCCATCAATGGTTGACTTCCACAGTGCTATCAAACTCAAATTATCAAGTGTTTTTGGATGTATTTACTGTGGCACCTCAAATCTCCAACTCACAACTCTGGTCGAAAGAGCTCACTTACCACTGTAATTAGAAGTTCACCGGAAATAATAAAAAAAATGGGTATCCCTCATAAGACATAGACACAGGAAAGCAGAGGCAAACAGTTCTAGATTTAGTCTAATTTCCTGTATCATTTTTTGCTCTTCGAACATTTATGATTAATCTACTTGTTCAATTTTTTTTGCATTGCGCATATGCAATCACAAGCTTTATGTACCATTGTTCGACAATTTTGGCAAACAAAACATAATTTCTCAATGTGGTGTCGTCACTTGTGGCACCACAGTTATTAGCAATCCTTGTTTCCCTGTTGTTAACCCAACCTAGACTAACATACTAATAGGAGAGCCATTATGATCCCAAAAAGAAGCTTAAGCTGGTTAGCAATGCAAGTCCCTATGTGGTAGGTTGTGGCCTTATGCATATAATGCCTAATGGTGAAAGCAGACCAATTACTTATGCCTTTAGAAAGTTAACAAAGGCAGAACAAGGTTATAGCCATGTTGATTGTGAAGGTTTAAGTGTAGCTTGGGGAGTGAAGAGATTGCACGAATATGTATGGTCAAAAGTTTATCCTTCCATCCGACCAGAAGGCTCTTCTTTGGATTTTTGGTCCGAATAAAAGGTATTCCTCAAATGGCAGCAGTGAGAGTTGGGCAGTCCTTCTGAACGGGTATTCCTATGATTTTCAGCACATTCCTGGAAAGAAAAATGTAGCAGCTGATGCGTTGTCACGTCTCCCCCTCCCCAATGTTGAGGTATTTGAACAGGCTGAGGAACAGTACAATGTATTAGCATTAGAAACCATTTCTAACTTACCAGTTTTAAATGAAACTTTAGTTGCTGAAAGTCGTAGGGATCCTATTCTATACAAAGTATTTAGATACGTTCACATGGCTGGCCCAGTCATTGTGACGACCAGGATTTACCTCCATATTTTACTAGATGTACAGAAATTACAATAGAGTCAGATACATTATTTTGGTGATTCCGAGTCATAATTCCCGCAGCCTTGCAGAAACAAATGCTAAAAGACTTACGTAGTTCCCATCTAGGAATTGTTAAGTTAAAATGTCTCGCCGAGCAAAAATCTGGTGGCCTTCTATGGATGCTGCTATTGAGCGTAAAATAAAATCTTGTGCCAATTGCCAAGAGTTAAAAAAAAAACACTAGGTCCTAAACACACCTGGGAGTATCCACTCAAGCCTAATGCCCGCTTACACGGTGATTTTTGTAGCCCCGTGGATAAATACATGTTTTTGATTATGGTTGACACCCATAACAAAATTGTATTTATCCACAAAATGAAAAGCATCACGTCCAAAAAAGTAATAGGTATCATGAATACCCACATTGCCAAATACGGATTAATTGATGTACTTGTTACAGACAATGGCCCTCAATAGTGCTCGAGTTAGTTTCAAAATTAGCTAAATTCCAAAGGTATTTACAACCTAACAGGGCCTAGTTAATTGCCATGGATAAATGGCCTAGCAGAGGTTTTTGTCAAAAACTTTAAGAAAGTCTATAAGGCTGTTAGAAGGGATGGTCTCGGAATACAAGACAGTATTAATTCATTTATAGAATCCAGTAGAATCACGCTAAGTACTACCACTCAAACAACAGCAGCAATATTTTATTTTAACCGTTAGTTTAAATCACGACTAGATTTATTGCTTCCAGTTCCAATAGCAAAAGTGAAAGAACATCAGCAGAAACAAATTCAGAGTTTGCAAAATAAACCGTTGGTTAAGTTGACATTAAACACTCGCGTGTGGTACCGTAACTTCAGCCGCACGACTGACAAGTTATGGCTACCCGGAATAATAAATGCCGTACTAGGACATTTCAAATCTCAAATCTCAAATCTATAATGTCCTACCAGAAACTAACGTAGTATTACGTAAGGTGAGAGCTCACTTACGATTGAGAGATGTCGACAACACTAACATCCAAGACGCGGTAATTCCTGTCGAGCCATTGTCTAAGCTAAGTCCTGAAAAGCCGTCAAACGCAGGACGAAATGCAACAAATTCGGCGATGAATAAAAATCTTGTTAATTTGTTAGAACAAGCACTTCCAAGAATAATCGTTCTTCCACTGTCAAGCCAAGTCACGTTAACACGCCTATTAATTATAGAACGAGGAAATCCATTGATTCCCGTCCATCCAGTTTGTTTATGCCTCCGGCAAATTCGAAGTCAATGTCACCTGAGTGCAGGCGTGCCGAGTCTGGCAACAGCCAATCAAAATCAGACAGACGTCATAAGCATGATAGTCCAATACTTCAGCCAATCGCCGAGAAGCCAGTACGCGTTGTTTCCGTTGAAAGTATCGTTGAAAAATCTTTGTTTCCTTCTGTCAGTGCATCCCTCTGTGGACAAAATGTTGAAACTGAAAGTGCTATTGATTCCGACACTATTCAGCACACTCCAAAACCATTAATCAAAAATAAAACCAAACGGAAACTAATTTTGCAAATTCAAGAAATTGCTTCCGAAAGTGAAACTCAAAAGACGTTCTCCAGACTTGGTTCGTCAAGTGTGGTGTGGAACGTCAAGTGTGGTGCCACAATTATTAGCAATCCTTGTTTCCCTATTGGTAACCCAACCTAGACTAACATACTAATAGGAGAGTCATACTGAACTAATGTTATATTGAACTGTACTGATCACCATAGATGTGACACATGATCTAGTTTGTCACATGACACTTGTTATAAAAGGCAGCGTAAGCTAATAAACATGTCCATTCCTGTGCTTGCATTAAGTTGTGTACTAATCGTTACTCTGCCTGGGGAACATAACACAATAGGCTACCTACCAGGACAGTCCACCCATCATAAATGTCAATGGTGGCTTAATATTAATTGAGTGTTTTTTCTCAAAAATACATAATTACAATAATTTTTAAAAGTAGGATCATATGTCTGAAATCCAAAACGATCTCCCCACCATTATCTCAGCCCAAAAATCAGCATCAAAGCAATATAATGATATTTTGCTAGACGATGAGCTGAAGGATGTACTTGTTTTGCTAGAAATACTGGTTTAGCAATCCGTACTACCCAATGCCCAGCCAGGTAACATAATGTCAAAACCTTAGGTTGCTTCAAAGTGCTATTCTTTTTGCGCTCTATTCTAACAAATGATGGAGAAATACAATGCAGCGGTTGTGTAATAAGATAATTCATTTTGTAGAGGAGCCATCAATCTCAAGACGCTAACATTATTTTATATAGATGAAAAATTTTGCAACTTCCTGCAAAAGTCGAAAAAACTTGAAGCATTTGTTGCATGTATTTAGATGATGGCATAACTTTTGGTATAAGAAAATTATTCGTGTTGAAGTTGAATGCTAGGGGAATGGTACAGTCGGGGTAGAACATGCAAGAGGCACAATAACAAGTAAAGGATAGCGACTGCAGCATGAACAAAATAAAACCACCATCAGATTTTCCGTTGCTAAACAGAAATGCACGGCCATACCAACTAAGGTGCATACCTGCTTCAACCAACTTTTAGCATAGTTTGGCCACCACTGTGATATTCAAGGATTTCACAGTGCTCATTGTGAGTATAACCCCCTGGAATTACCTCCTAACTGTGATGTCAATTAATTAATGAATTAAAACATTTCTGGGGCAAAGGACGAGAATAGATGTATATTACTTTATTATTATTTTAAGTAGAGTATTGTTTAGGCTGCGATCTGTCTGGATACAATGGTAATGAAGAAATACAAATGTGGTTATATCTTATCTTGTATTGTATTTTTATTATTGCTAGTCTATAACTTCTTGTGTAATTAGAGGGTATAAAAACCGAATTTCATTGAATAAAAATCAGATTGGTAGCCGGTACTTAGTTTGGTGAGGTATTTAATGGTATTCACTTAATTTGGTCTGCGATTTTCTAGTGTTAACTCTCGTTATGCTTATGCCTTAATCATCTAAGCCTTGCTAGGGTTATGCCTTACCAAGCTATGCTTGTTACAGCTAAAGTCACTTGGCTCCTTGGAATGCTCGTTAATTTAGGCTTATTTTAACTCATTTAGTTTCTTACCCTTGTTAGTCCTAATTTCACCCTCTGGTGGACAGCTAAGGTATTCTTACACAAGGACTTGAACATTTTCCATCAGAGAAGGCAGGCCATCATTGCGGCACGACCGTTAGTTATTAACTTGAACAAAGTAACCATCTTTAAGTTCTCCATTGTTGGGAACTTGTCTTCAGCATTTACCTCATGCGGATCATGACATAACTGATGGGTACGAAAGGGGGTCCCAAGTTTTAGAATATTGGTTGCTAACCTGAAAATAAAGTTTTGGTCCAAAACCTAACGCTCATGGGTTCTATAAACCTACGGTGGGATAATGTTAGCCAAAAAGTGGTTCAGCTTCAATATGGCACCCATAAATTGCAGGTTCGGTCATAAAAAGATGCAAAAGTCATAAAATTTAGGTTATGTTAGGTTTTAAAGAACGGGATGCTGCTTATATAAGCATTGGTAAAAATCAATGTTTAAATTTAAGTTGGGACGAGGGTTAAAGGGAAAGGTTCTAATAAAAATACCTAAAAAGACAAAAAAACATATAAAAATAACGATTGATACGGACTGGGCCGGTCGGGAGGTTTAGGAGGGAAAATACAATCCTAAAATTAATCCAGCATGTTGGGTACCAATGATTGTTCACATGATATGAAACATAACAGGGTTTAATTGTTTAAAATAAGGAATGATAATCAAACACAATGTAATCGTCTTGAACACTACAATCATTGCTGAGATCCTGGGGCATAATCAGTGTTCATATTTGCAGTGCTATATCGTGGATCGGCAAACATAAACAAGTTCTCTACATATGCTCCCGGGGGTGAAGAATTCCGTTACGGTAATTTTGTATATAAGAAACAAAATCAGAACACTGACAAATATTAGAGGGGAAACAATGCAAAGAGTGTGGATTGGGTCCGTGCACAACAACAAGACTGTACAGTAAAAAACGCCATGATGATAAAAATAAACGTGGTAGCGCCGTAACATTCTAACATTTATATTATTACTATTTATATTAATGAATATTATCAATTAGTAAAACTTGTTTATTAAACCTAGGCATGCCAGCTTCCCGCATTTAGAAATAAAAAAGCATACTTATTCCTACGTAATGTTAAGTCTCTGCATTACTAGGTGGTGTAAAAGAAAAATTTGAAGCCACCGTGAACCAAGATTTTGATTAAAATCGTTAAAATCTTTGAAAAATGGTCCCTTAAACGTCAAGGTTTTGGATCACAAGCGATGAAATTGGAAACATATTTTAAAAATTCATCCAGTGTCCAAGGCAAGTAGCTGAATTTGAAAACCAACGCAGTGATATTTTATAAATTAAATTACAGTTCCTCCTGAAAGTTATACACAAATACAAATCTGCAATAAATAAAAGGATTTTCCCTAACTAACACAATTATAAAAAGATTGAGTTGACAAGTTTGTCTAAACTTTATCAAACATTAGTTGTTTTAAAGTCGTTAATGATTTGGTGAATTGTTAAACCTGACATCAATTAAGAGTCGACTTGTTAGAAGACCGATTTTAGAGAGTAAAATAGGAATGAGCTTTCACAACAATCTTGATAATCACACATGACAAGTAAAAAAAATTATCTCGTATTGCTATTAACCTTGGTTACCGGCCTTACCCAACCTCACGCAAAAACTCTAGACCACATCTGGGACAAAGGAGCTGACGTTTTGATTCAGAAAAATAGTTATCAACTTGAATCCGAAAAAAGGGTACATGGATTTAGATACATGGTACAAAAAAAGTACGTGGTACAGCGTAAGTTACATTTAAACTTAAGCAGATAAAATGTGGTAATATTTTTACGAAAATGTTTGAAAATTTAGTGATTAGAGTTAAGCCGAAATGCATTCTATGAAAATTAAGCTCGTTAATGGTTATGTAAAACAAACAAAAATAGATCGGCATGTCGCAACTAAAATGTTGCAATCATCAAATTGTTTAAAAGCTATGCGTATATATGGGTATCAAATCGTTTGAAGATAGTGCACAATCATTCATATTGTTACCACCAAAAACAGACATTCCTGCGGCTGGAAAAATGCCTGAAGGGCAGCCAGCATGAAAATTTAAGCTTATTTAAAGTGTAAAAAGCATTAGAGCTCAAATTTTGTATGTATGATCATTTGGTTTAGTTAATTTTAAATTTGTATTGAAAATACTGCAAAACTAGTTTGCTAACACAAAATAATCACAAAAACAGCGGAAAAAATTGCACTCTTAGTATGCAAACGCAAAACAGTTTTTATTTTTTTTCTCCATGTGACAATTAGCTATGATTGGGTGTTTACATGTGCAGCCAGCATAGTGATTATACACCACACCCTGGTGGCACTACCTTGGTACTGCATGACCATGCTATGCATATAATGGAAGAACAGCTCTTGCTGTCCATTGGCTATTATTAGGCTGTGTGTTTATCTACTCATTATTAGTTTACTAGGCATTTGATAATAGCGACGGGTGTTAAAGATGAGACATTAATTTATCATTTAAATTAACAGTTTAATGAAGAATTTGTAGCAAAAATTCTTTCACACCTTCTTGTCTGCTGACTTGCACGCTGTAGATGTCCAGATGTAGTTTCAAGGCCGACATTGGTATGCATCAGAGGGTATTCTTTGGGTATAGTCTGCTAACTTCAAACTTTATTCAGTACGTTTCTCCACACCAAGTAACTTTAATTGTGTGCCAGTTGTTAAACCAATTGGAGTGGGATGAAAGCGATAAGCTTTCATGAGGGAAGTGTTAAGATGTTAGAGCAATTTTCTACAGTGTGTGTTAGTTATGTGAAAACTGTCAGAATATTTAAAGCATGATCGCTACCCTCTTCCTGATGACTCTTTCCAACAGAATTGAATCCCAATTTAATGGGGGTGCTCCCCTTAGTAAAATCCTTTTGCAGCGTGCTAAATAATGTTTAAGTACTAACTCTTTTTGGACAAGTCCTATTAATCGTTGTAACTCTCTTTTGTTGTTTCATGCTTTTAAAGCATGCGTATTGTTTCATTTTTTTTGTTGCTGTTCTTGGTGCCACGGCAGTGAAAGTGCCAACGTGTTGTCCAAGGTTGTCCAAGGTCATTCACCACGGCTGTTGTAAGATTTTGTTGAGGTTGTGTTGGCGGGGCAGGGAACGTGCTTGGGCACTGAAAAGAAGTGTGCCCACAGCCAAATCAAGTTAAATACTACCCCCCCTCGGCATAAGGATCTATGAAGCACAGTCCCTAACTTGATGGACCAAACTTGCGCAATGCAAACATCCATGGCTTGAAGCTCTGCCACGGCAGTTTCCAACACATTGGAGTAATGGGTGTTGCTGAGGAGTAGGCAGCGGTTCAGGTGTGTGCTGTGAGGGGTAAACAGATTGACGAGGCAGTGCCAACTTGTAAAAAAAAACTCGTGATGGTGCAGGTGGCATTTGACATGGTTGAATCCAAGCGTGTTGTATGACTGCTGTTTGGTCAACCAACAGTGCAAAGACTTTAGGGCACGTTATTGGCAGCTGTTCCTTTTGGTGAAAGGATGTGACTCTAGCTATCAGTTCTTTTCGTAAGATATCAAAGGTGAGCTCCTTTCCGCTGCAAAGATGGGCCTGACCATCCAAAGTGTGGTACGAAGATCCCTCAAAAAAGTCAAGTGCAAGCTTGGAATTTTGTAAGTGCATATCCTGTTTGTATCACGTTAGTTCATAAAGAGTAGGCCACGACGAATAAATGAATTTATGTCCTTGGTAAGCCCATATAAATCAATGTCATTTCAGCGAGTTACCTCGCATAACCGGTGGTAAGAAGGTCCCAAATAGTTTTAGAAATCCCAGTTGATTGAAATTGAAACCAGAGTTCTGGTGTCATCGCGTGCATGAGCATTAGGGTGTACTAGTTGTTGAGACGTTCCAGACATCTACTTCTGCGTGTGTCACAACTTGAGAATCTGGAGCATTTTGTTCTAAGACTGCTGGGACCATTACTTCTGAATCGCTTGGCAATGAAATTGCGCCTTCCATACTCTGTAGTTTTCTGGGCTGGTGAGTAGAGAAATTCCCTTGTAGGTTTTCATATGCCTCTGAAGATGTGGTGTTACTTCTTTAAGTAATGGCGGCCGCTGGTCCACCATGATTAATGACTTGCAATTGAAGCCTGCTCAAATGTGCCGACAACAATGGCGGTAACAAAGAAAGCAGGTTTTGCCTGAAATAGGAGAGGTGACAATACTTGAGTTATCGTCCAAACAATACCTGTCATGAGAGCAGCAAGGACATTTGAGCAGCAAGGACAGCTGTTGTCGTAATGACATTTGAGTAGCTAGTACAAGCATAAGTGAAACAGAGTACTAACGACGAAGTACAGTACGAATTGCATTTTTACAGAAACCCTTTGTTATAAATAAAAGGACTTTGATATTCAGTTCAGTTATTGTCTATAAAATAACCAAGACTTTACAAGCATTTCAATAGGGACATAAATGACAATATTTACCATGCCAGACGGCAGTGTCAAACTATTCGATTGGCAGGGAGAAAAAAATTCTCTGTCGAAAACTATTGTGTTTGTTGCGTTTACTAGTGGTTTAATAGTGTTTCAAAGCATTTACTATAGAGGCTAATATAATAGTGTTAGTAGCACGAAGTTTAATGTAAAATGTTCAGTACTATAAGTGTGTCAGTAGCATTAGCAACATGCGTGAAAACTATGGGATTAGTTGGTGTTAGTAAATTTATTTTAGTTCATGCCAGGGCAGCCATTGTTGTGTATAACCATAAAAGCTAATAAAGGTTATTCTGAATCATTAGGAATTTAAAACTGAATTTAAGTTTAAGCTTTATGAGGAAAGTTAATGGTTTTATGGTGATTTTGCTCTAAGGAGCAATTAAATTGTTTTGGAAATAATGTGGTGCATGAAGTGTAAATGTTCAAAGGAGTAGTTTAAAGTTGTTTAAGAAACAATATGGTGCGTTTAAATTATAAATTGTTAGAGAAACAATACCGTGGTGTGTGAACGTAAAATTGTGTAAGAGACAATGTTGTGTAATGAAAATAAAAACTTTTTGCCAGTGCGAAAAATTTTAATTGATTAATTAAGAGTGCAAATGGTGTGAGAAACCGCATAAAATTCAGTCTAGAATACTTTCAACTGGTGATAAAAAATTTCACGTACAATGTTGTACATTCAGTGGTTGATGTATGCTGTCTATTGATGCTCTTCACTGAGTTTGTTCATTGACCAAAACTTTTACTTTGAAAATATTAGAGTGGTTCAAGCATGCACGTCCCGTCACAAATAGCCCAGCATTCAATAATGGAATAGGTTCTCGGTTCTATTTTGCAGGTTTATGGAATCTGCAGGTTTGCAGATTCTCTGTTCTATTTTGCAGACAATGATTAAATGGGAAAGATGGGGCATTCGTATTGTTAATCTAGAGGAGCAATTCTTGGACCGTAGAAGAGGAACTACTGTAAAAGCATTTGCCAGGACTCTTTCATTCATCAAGAAAAAAGTTAACGGTTAGAAGGTTATCAGGTACCACCCTAGTTCTAACCATAAACTATGCTGATCACCATCCGCCAGAGTTTCTCTGATGACCCGGCGGTAGGTTCCTAAAGTCTAAATGTTTGTGTTCCGAGGAAGTTTGTTGCGAAGCTGTAGCACGCTTCTTAATTTAACTCAACACGGAAAAACTCATCGAGCCCAGGCACCGGAAAGATCGACGGATTGAGAGCTCTTTCTTAATTTGGTGCGTAATGTTGCATGTACAGTGGTGCGAAAATTTATATAAACACTACATTATAAGAAGTAAAAAAATTTACAAATTAGCGACAGGCACGGTTTTTTTGAGTTGCTTCAAGGGACCAGTAAAGCACCTTTTTACCAGATTAAAAAAATTGTTAACTTGTGTACATGAAAAATTGTGCACGTGCACATAATAAACTGAATTTATACAAATCGGTATTGAGACAATTTTTTATCCTTTATTAGTAAAGCAGTGTCGACTCAGTAAATTGGTGAAACAAAATTTTCTTTCCCATGTTCAGTTCAGCCGTAAGCTTTTTTATACCAAAACCCCGTAAGGGTAAAGGGACCCATCAAGCTTTTGCCATAGAAAGTAGTGATACCAGAGCCTAAATGGCTGCCACCAAGTTTGTGGTCCGAACCGCGATCACTGAAGTTTAACTGACAATACCGAGGTGTCAGTTAAGATTGAGTGATCAGTGTTGGGACGGAAAACTTGTTGGTAGCCATTTTGGCTTTGATATCATTACTTTCTATGGCAAAAACTTGATGGGTCCCTTACCCTTATGGGGTTTTGGTATGGTATCACCCCTTTTGTTGTTTTTATGGTTTTGCTTTAGTGTAAGTATTGATTGTGAGCTCCTAACGAAAATATAACTGTAAATCGTTTCTAGTACAGCCTGAAGAAAATCGTAATTTTTCTATAATTAATGGTCGCTGATTAGTAGTAGTAGTAGTAGCTAGCATGAAACCAACGATGTTGAGGTACCTTTTTCGTATTGGAATCCTTTATAAACCTCAGTGAACCTCGGTGAACCTCGGTGAACCCCGTCGATCTGTACAATTTCCAAAGCTTTTTGTTGCTTTCTGTTATATTATTTAGTACGCAGTACCATAAAAAGCGGGATTAATGTCTCGGGTAAGAGAAGCAGTTGCTAGCTTTCGCCGAAACACTGTTGTTGTTGTTTTATTTACAGAGCTTAATCCATTGGGTCACCAGCCCCCAGCAACAAAACAATTCTACACAATAAATATCTAGCTACAACAACCTAATAACAAATATGTCCATGGTTACAAAACGATTTACAAAAACCTTCCAGACATTGAACAGAACTTCACCACTGAGCGTAAATTACTGCTGTTAAACTGCCCCGCATGCAGTGAAACACCAAGAACTTCTAGGAATGTCGAAGCACGGAAAAGTGAAAGTCACTGCTGGCTGTACAATACGCACTCCATTAGAAAATGCTCCACTGTTTTCGCCCCCAACCCACACATGCATAGAGGGTTTACCCGGTCGTCAAACTTCGATTCAAAGCCATTAAGATTTGCTTGTCCAAGCCTCAATTTAGAAAGCAAAGTTGACTCAGATTTCGGGAGCCTATCGAGCTCTTTCGGTACTGACACTGACGGATGTAGATTGAACAAGTGCCTGCCTTTGCAGTTATCAAACCACGCATCCTCCCACCACTTCAGCATAGCTGCTTTCTGAGAGTCCTTGAAATCCCGATAATCAAGCACAACATCCACTGCTGATGAAGGGCCCTGGCTACACCTAGAAAGATCATCTACTAGTACATTGCCAGGAACCATGCTGTGGCCGGGGACCCAAGCTATGGAGACCAACACACCAAGCTGCATAGCACCAATGAGTTTAACACCAATGTCAATCACAAATGGGTGCAGTAACCCCTGTCCACATAGACCAGCATGAAGAAAGTGAAGTGCATCTTGCGAGTCCAACTTGATTGCCAAGTTGTACATGCACAAGGCCAAGCCGTGGTCCACTGCAAGAGACAACCCAGCCAATTCAGCCAGCACTACACTGGGAATATCTGCCACACATTGGTGGTATCTTAATTTCAAGTCCGGAAACCAAATTCCTACACACCCTGGTCCTCTATTATACGCTGCATCACAACCCTGATAATGAACAACAACCATTGAACAACAACAATCACACGGCAATAATTAGACGCCATGAATCCAACAAACTGAACTTGATGGGCGAAACGCTAGCATGCTTCTAGATATTTAGAAAAGTTTTAAAATAATCATGTACCAAGAGTGACTGGAACAATGAGAAAAACTCTGCAAAGTCAATAATAGAACAGCATTGTTGTAGGGCTTATTGTTCGAAAAATCAAACTGACCAGAAGCTCAGCTAGAAGGGACTCTTAGTTATATCAACTGCAAAATCAATTTAAATATAAACAAAAACACAACTGTGATCTATGGAGCTTGATTTTGTACGGCATATGTAATAGCACATATTGTTGAAAATTTGCAAGCTAACGCTCGAATGTTCAATGGCCATCAGTAGTGGCGCCTCCCCCTTCGCCCCTCAAAAAGAAAAAAAAGTAAGTTTTTTTTTGTATGGCAGGAAGAAGGTTAATTAGTTTAGACTTATTTATGCTAAATTTTTTGAGTTTAAATAACAGTATGCAGTTTCTGTTACCGGCATCCTAGTTTTACTTGGTGGGACGAAAAAAAAACACAACTACAACAACCACAAAAAACGCTGTTCTACACATATTTTGTGACGAGGCCCTGTGGTAGTCAGAATGATCACGATGTTTAGGAATTTGTATTGTTGTTAGAAATAAATTTAACTTATGGCTATGGTCTGTGATGGGAATGCTATGCATGCAAACCGACTGAGGACTGGTAATCGTGGCTGAGCTGTAACAAGATATTGTTAAAAGTGTAAAACATTGATACCTCCAATCTCATTGCACGAATGTGGAAAATTACTAGCACACTATGACGTATAAATACTTCAGGACATTTGTTTGTTTTGAGTTTCGTTTTGCCATTTCAAAGATTGTCCTCTTTCTTACCTTTTTTTTGTTTTTAAGGTTCCTCAGATCGTGAAAAACTCGTTAAAAAGTTAAAACTGAAATTTTGCATTAAAATGCAAAACTACCTAGTGGCGTGGCGCGCCGAAAAAGTAATGGCGGCAGGCAGCGGCGGCGTACTGAAATTATTTTTCATAAGCAACGGCGTGCAGAATATTGGGAAAATCATTGGTGGCGGCGGCATGGCGTGGCGTGGCATGGCGGCACATGGGTCTATGCCGGGAGGTCATGCATAGGCAAGGCTGGCTGAGATAAGTGTTGATCCAGGAAGCAGCTACTTATCTCAGCTGGTCTTGTGCATAGGACCGTGATTGTTTCTTCTAGTTGCTGGCTAGCGAGCCTAACGTAAATTCCACATTGCCAATTGTAGCATAATACACTCGAATACAATTTTTACGGTTGGAGAAGTCCCACTTACGTTTCATAATAAGTATTCACTAGTTTGTTAGTACAGGTGGTCCTGAGTTGCGTCCATTCGTGGTCCAGAGGTACGTCAATTCGTCGGATCGACAACAATATCCATTTTGATATCAGAGATAACATACAAGACGTCAGATTTGGCGCATGCGCAGTCCAATTTATTTAGGAAAAGCAGTCTTGGAAAAGCCACCTACATTAAAGGCCATATCGTATCAGACCAAAACAGGCAACTAAAATCAAAAATTTACATAAGCAAGCGCAAGTGTGCTAGGTGCTGCCATCTCTACACCAAGCGGCGAAATTTCAAATTAACCGACGAGGGTTCCAAATTCTGCCAACCAATGACGCCACTTGGCAAAATTGTCGCGTCGGTATTTGTTTCACCTTCTAGCGGAGCATTGTGGAAGGCAAAGATGATACGACCATTACTGTAGGTGACTGTGTCTTGAGTGATGAGGAATCATACCATGCTGACTTTGCTTGCTAGAGTATAGGAGCTTGATTAGGTAAATCAAGCTCCAAAAAAGACAGGATAATAAAGAAAACTAGACTTATGGTTTACTTATGGTTAATTACATTCATCATCACATCAAATTTCATCTACATCATTCAATACTTATGATTGAAACTAAGAAGATAACAGTAGTACTAAATGAAAGATTGATAGAACAAAGCGAGAAATGCACTGAAAAGATTTAGTTTACACGAATCGCTTAATTTGCTCACTCTATCTGCGCACCTCCGTGCTTCAGTAACACAAATGTTTGACAACCTTTTACAACCTATACGTGTTCTTTTTCCATACATCCAGTCATTTAAAGCAATAACAATTATTTTAAACCAAAAAATAAGTTATTGGTAGCTAACAGCACTATAAATACATCAGCAATATGTCACATTCAACTACAGATGCAAAAGAACTAATTCGTCAAAAAGCAGTTTTTTTCATTTATAGGCTGTCCTCTTTAAATTTAACATGTAAAGTGAACTGGAGACTTTCTAGTTGAGCCACTGCTACGTAATATGTTGAAAACTAAAGTACCTAAATTTATTTTTATTTTGTCATACTTTTGTCGTCACTGGGCCTCATTCATCTACGCTTGTAGTAAAACAAAGATTTCGCAACGAAAAGCCCAGTGACTACTAAAAAAGATCAAAATCCTAAAATCGGTGAAAGAAGAAAAATAAGGTTATCAGCTATGAGAGAGTTTTTGGTGGTGCCGGGCCAAAAATCAGGATCAGGTGTCATTCAAATCATAAGTTTAGCTGCCCTAAAAATAGCTTCCTTGTTTCTTCATTTAGCTTAATAAAAAAATTTAAAAACAAAAACGTCAAGTGTACCATAAAAAAAGAGATTATATGATTGAATTTTCACATTAAAATGTACACGGATAAAAATTGATGATTTTTAATTGAAATAATCAAATGTACAATTGAGAAAATTGCATCTGTTTAAGTGCTGTTGTGCTATACGTTTTAAATATATAATTGGTAAAGCACAACAGCACTTAAACAGTGCAATTTTCTCAGTTGTACATTTAATTATTTCAATTAAAAATCATCAATTTTCATCCATGTACATTTTAACAAGTATAGTGAAAGTTCAATCATATAAACTCTTTTTTTACAACACACTTGACGTTTTTTTGTTTCCAATCCGAGTACCTTTTTTACGGTTATAGCGTCACACAACAAACGTTTTTGCATGCAGTCCATCGTTGCAGCCCCCATTGAAACAATTCAGCTGAGCTCTGAAAGCTTGAATCTACGAAATAAACACGCCATTCTATTGTTTCTAGCTGCCAATTGTGGGGCCAAAGGACTCGAAATTAACAACGTTGCTAAGTTTGGTTTAAAATTATATGTGTTTATTTTCACACGGATTCGTTCAATTCAATTCAATTTTATTCATCAGAACCCTGACCCGAGGTCGTACTCTCCCTACAAAATTAAATATAAACACTACCCAATCAATACTAAAATCAACATGACAAACGCTACTCACAAGAAGACGACCTGTCTGGGGCAATCACTCCTACTCACACCGGCCACAACAGAGGACAATACAGATCACAAAACGGATGCCATCACTTCAGTAGGCCTAGTTACCACTTTAAGTATTTCTTGCATTGCACACGTCCTCCCGCACACCTGCTCACCTGCACATTCCACAAACTTCATTCTTCTTGGTCTCTTTCTGTTCCTAATCTTCACTCGCCCCTCGACTGACACCACACATAACATGACCATCTCACCAAAGTGCTGCCAGTGCACATAACCACTGCTCACACCACTGCAGCACAACAACAATGCTGAACGAGTTCAATCAGCGACCCCGGGAAGAAATGAGCTGGCAACACGCGCTACGCATGGACCTCCATTACCACACACAATGCAACAATCGCTCGTAACATCTGCAGAGATCCAACGCCTGGTGACGCAGTTAAAAGAAGTTGAATCGTCGGCCGATCTCTCACCCAGACATGCAATGGCGCACTATGATGCTGGAGCCGCAGACCTGCAAGAAAAAAGTGCTCCGGCGTCATGTCCACTTGACAAACAGCCCAACCAAACTGATACTGATGTCCAGCTAAGAGAGAGCGACCGGTACGCAGTCGCGACAGCAGCCTCGCATCAGTATAACGAAGACTATTTAAGATTGATTGATGTCCGGCAGCACCCGAAACAGAGTGCAGCCTGTAGTGGCCTCACCCCACATGCCTTGCCACTGGTTGAGAAACCATGCCTGAATCAATGATTTTCTTGCCCTGACAGAAAGCATGGGCTGCAACCGCTGCACATCATCTGCCATTGCCTCCCGTGGTAGACCATCAGCCTGATCATTGCCACTTACTACACCATGAACCCACTTAAAAGCAACAACATTTCTCTGCTGGGCCATCCAGAATTTCCAGCTCACTGTGTAGACCAGAGGGTTCACAACATTCAGTTTGCGTAAAGAGCATTGCAGACCACATACACACGACAGAGAATTCGTGCATATTGCAAAGGACGGGAGTCCCAGATCAAGAGCTACATTTGCCAATTGCAACCCACGGACGGAAAGGCGACACCCAATAAGGTCCAATGCTCGCTGAGGTTCATGTCAGAGCCAACAAACCACAAGGCCACATCGTCGGCATAAAACACAATGTTACCCAAATGTCCTAATTCTACGAGAACGTCATTTATCGCTTTAGCAAAGAGCATCGGACTGAAGCACCTTCCTTTGGGGAGGCTCTGTCCATCTGCGCTTCCGCAGACCAGAACCCTCCAACCCGCGTTACAAGCTTCCACTGCCCCAAAAGGGAAACAATGGCTCGCACTAGCTTTGGGCTGACGCCCATACATTAGAGAGCAGCAGCTACCCAGTCACTTCGACACAGTTTTT
Organism: Lithobius niger; assembly: GCA_023313725.1. Classification (NCBI taxonomy): domain Eukaryota; kingdom Metazoa; phylum Arthropoda; class Chilopoda; order Lithobiomorpha; family Lithobiidae; genus Lithobius; species Lithobius niger. The sequence goes on along the minus strand of JAHWFP010085666.1, from coordinate 12,622 downwards.
TATGCGGCCTTAACATCCAAAAATATGGCCAACACAACCTGTCCCTGTGCTCAAGCCTCTCTAATACTGGACAGAAAATACAGATTGGACTCTTGTGCACGTCTGCCTGGATGGTATCCAAACTGCACAGGTGAAAGACAACCATAGTACTCAATGTGTCATCCCAGACCCCACACAAGCATCCATTCAAACACTTTACGGAGACACGAAAAAAGCACAATAGGCCTGTAATTTAGTAGACACGACCTATCACTACCTGCCTTGTGTACCAGCACTAAAATCATGAGCCTGGAACTTAACCACCATCATGAACCCTCTGAAAAAGAGCAAGAAGCTCTTTCTAAGCATCGAAATACAGGAACTTCAATCCCCATATTAAGGCCGCATAAGAAACTGTGTCGATTGACTCGGTAGCTGCTGCTCTGGAACGTTTGGGTGTAGGCCCAAAGCTGATGCTAGCCATTGTTTCCCTCTTGGGGCATTGGAAGCTTGTAACGTGGGTTGGAGGGTTCTGGTCTGCAGAAGCGCAGATGGACAGAGGCCTCCCCAAAGAATGCTCTTTGCCATAGCGATAAATGACATTCTTGTAGAATTAGGACATTTGGCTAATATTGTGTGTTACTCTGACGATGTGGCCCTGTGGTTTGTTGGCTCTGACATGAAACTCATGGCGGTACATGCTCAGTAAGCATCTACACATATAAAAGCCGGCAGCAGCCGAGTGCGCCTGCCTCGCCATTCCGTCGTGCAATCAAGTACCTCACCCTGTACTGCCATCTGTTGACGGGATTCGCCTTCATATTCTGGTTGGGACACTATTCCAGTGCTTTCGAACAGATGACGCCACTTATCAAACCTGCCATGGTGCCGTCTGTTGACGGCCTTGGACTGCAAGCTCGGGTTTAACACTTTTTCCAAAGTATTCGAAGAGATGGCGCCACTTACCAGACCTGCCGCACTGTTTCTTGGATCATATTTTGGCGATTGTTGTGGTACCAAAGCGGCAACAAAGTTTTAGTCGCGTGAAATGTGCCACTGTCAGCGTTTTAGCTAAAAAAAAACAATCCGTGTCTACTAAACCAGACAACTTTAAACGAAACGACGATTGGTTCTTAATTTCAAGGCCCCCAATGGGCCTCGAAATTGGCAGCCTGATACGATGGAAAGGCGCATTTATTTCCTAAATACTCCCTTCTAGAAAGAAGTTGAATTGTTTTTAAGTTGGCGGCAACAATCGTTGCTTGCAACAATTTCGCAATGCATGGTACGGAGGTGAATTGTTTCAAAGGACTTACTTAAACATAGGGTTACTTGTTTTCTGAATGCTGGATTTCTCAGTGATAGGGCTTTTTTATCCTTTAGTCAGACATACGCATGCGACTTTTATGGGGCTGCACCAAAGGTGAAATGTCACGGGGAGACGTTTTCGGGGGGTTGGGAGCGAGGGGGCCAGGGCAAGTGTGTGTTGGGGCAATGCGCGGTACCGAAGTGAATTGTTTATTAGGATTAACTTAAACATGGATTACTTACTTACTGAAAGCTGGATTTCTCAGTGATAGGGTTTTTTTTAGCTTTCAGTCAAACAAACGCCATCGACTTTTCTGGGGCTGCACCACGGGAATGTCACGGGGCTACATTTTAGGGGAGGGGGAGGTGGCAAGTGTGTATGTGGGACATGTATGCGCATACGGGAGGGGGCAGAAGTGTGGGGGTTAAAGTAATTGTGGGAGGAGGGCATATGTGGGAGCCATTCATATTTCGGTCTTTGGTTTGATAAATTTAAAAACATAGACTAAACACCTGAGGCGCCAGAGGGAGTCGGAGAGTTATTCAGTACCCACAACTATGGGAGTGCAGGAACGGGATGCAAAGTGATGTGGCAGGGGATGGGGGACCAGGGATGTTCTGGTGGTGGGTGGGGGGTGCACAGCATGCGCATGGGCACAACTAGTTGGACCTTATTGGTTGTCGCCTTTCCGTCTGTGGGTTGCAATTGGCACCAGCCAAGATGGAGGTTGTAGTTTTCTCACAGGAACATGATCTACACCAAGTAGAACTGGAACTTCACCACCATCAAGAACCCTCTGAAAATAGCAAGAAACTCTTTCTGAGCAGCGAAAGACAGCAACTTCAATCCCCATATCACCAGCAGGAGACAAGCTGATGGAGGTAGGAGTAGAAAGAGGTAGCATGCCACTAGGAACTGCATGCACACCGGCGAACCTGGTGTTAAATGCATCTGCCATGCACTCACAACGCAAGATGATGTGATGGCTGGCAATAACCCTTGGCCATAAACCCATTTAAGGTCAACTTTTGAGTCCAGTTGCCGCAATGTTCACCAGGCCTGTGCTAGTAATTTAGCAGACCCAACTCGTACACAGAGCCGAGCACCATGTGCTTTCCTTTCACTCTTAGTCAGAAATTCAGACTCGCGCGCACTACCCCTGTAAATCAATCAAATCTCATCACATGGTACAGGCTTCCACCTTCTGTATGCTTTGCGCCAATCGTGCACCACAACAGTACACGTACGTATCCAACGCACAGGATACCGCCACCCTGATGGTGACACAGTGTCACATTTGATTCGCTTCCTGCACAGATTTGTGGCAGCCCACGCAGAAAAGCAGCCAGCATCAACCAATGGGCATTTCCTGCTCCAAACAATAGGCTGTACATAGCTTCCTATCGGACGCAGGAGAACAGGAAAATGATCACTGTTACCTTGATCATTAGAGACGTTAAACGTAAAAAAAACAGTGCCAATGAAGGTGGCAAACAAAGAAATCCATAACCGACTCCTGGGCTACCCCATTTTGCCACCTGACAAAAGTTGGGGTCCCGTTCTGCACAACACTCAAGCCTGCGCTGTCAATAGCACATGCAAGACAACGTCCCTAGCGTCAACACGTAAAGACCCCCAACATAGTGGTGACCATTAAAGTCTTCACCGATCTAACATGGCAGAGGCAGCTGTCTCAACCAGGTGTGCCACTTCACAGAAGTTTGGTTTCTCGTCGCATGTAAGAATGCTATAGTGACCCACTTTTCAACCACCCACACTCTAATTGCCACAGACTCCATGCCCTGTACATTATAATTTAGCGGACACAGCAAATATGGTACAACCCACTTAATAAAGATCCACACCTTTAGGTTAGAATAGACAAAATCTGCGTGCATAGTGGCTGCATTAAAACTTTGCATGCTATTTGCCTCCTGTACTCCTAAAATTTGCACAAAATTTAGCAGCCGCTCAACTTCAGTCAATTTATTTTGCAGCACTAACAATGCGAACCGCAGCACAGCAAAGCATATCCATCTCCTCCTCCCCCCCCCCCAGCCAACTGGTTGTTATCACTCAGGACGTCTGGCTGACTGACCTCAATAATTTGGCTGTTAGGGACGTCTCGCATATCTACTATTTGCAGTACATCTGTGGTTAGGTTAGAAACTTGATCCCTATTATGACTGGGACCTTGATACGAAACACCATACGAATGATCAGCACTTAGTACATTTTCCAGTACAGCACTGGATGCCTGCTCATCCATACTTTTACAACCACACAACACATTTGCTTATCAGACTTCGTTTCTGCAGATTTCAATGACGTTTTCTGCTTCTTTCCTGCACGTTGTCTCTTGGCTGGTGGAGTACGCCTAAGTTCAACTTCAGCACTTTCACTAGCTTCCCTTGGTTCTTAGGAATTATTTGGCACCTTCTCCATCACATTTTGTTCCTGTTTTCTACTGTTTGACTGACCTATTCTGCTTACTTGCTGAGACCGCTGCTTATCTGTGGCCCTATCTTATTCAGTGGTGCACGGGGGCAAGGAACTCTGCCTCAGTTCAGTAGATTCAAGTTTCCATTGCTACTGCTGTTGCCATTGGGTTACAGCTGCTCCTCTCTCTATCTCTTGACACTGGCGACGACCCTCTTCTTCTCTTCCTACAGCCCTCAGGGAGAGCTGACGAAGATCACACGATACGCTGCGCAAACGTACCAGAAGTGCCCCCTCCTTTTACAACGGTGACACTTTGACGCACGGTTATCGACAACAGCGGTAAGCGTGGGTAAGCGTGGGTATACCCCAGACTAACGCAACATCTGGCATATCATCAATAGTCACATCTTTTCGCAGTTTCAGAACCACTACACGCACCCCGTTTCACAGGTCACTCGCCCCAGATAGTCAGTTTTTCAAAAGCATGTGCTTCAAGGGTTGCTATTCTGCCAAAAGCTGCTGCAACTTCTTGTGGAAGGATCCCTCTCGGCAGCCAGTGCAGATGGGCCTGTATTGTCTGCTCGAGCAAATCAAATACTTCTGCACTGTACCTGTTGATATTGACTTGCGCTTTGATCAGGCGTTGCTTGGCTACTGCTTTCTTCAATTCCACCTTTAAGGCATTTCCATGCAAAGAGCCAATCGCCGAAATCTCATCTGCACCCCACTACATCTTCCATCACAAGATAAATTTGGTATGGGCGGCCTCCCACTGCGCACAAGACTGACTTCGGCATTTGCACATTACTTAGGCCCCCACCATATTGCCTTTTAAGGGCCTACAAGTTACGGAAACAGTTTTGGGAATAAATTCCAGCATCTCTTTCTTCCTCTCCATCACTTTTACCTTTACTTCTTCCTGCACTTCATCCATTACTCTCAGTAGTGCTAAAAAGTCGTTGCACTGACTGTATCACAGCTTACCTGTCTGCATCTCTGCCATCTTACTGACGTCGTGTTTGCTCTTGTCTCTTGTCTTCACCCTTACCTCCATTTTGGATAACACTCCCCTGCACTTTGTCAGTCATTCCATACTTGCACATTCGTTCTTCCATAATGCCTCTTTCCTGGGCTACTTGCTTAACCTTCTGGAAGGCTTCTGGTGTTACCAAACCCATATTAAACTCTCCATTCGAGATACCTTTCGTCTTTAGTAGCTCACCCATTAAGGCATTCACATCGGACACCATGTTTGTTTGAATTTTTCCCATCAACAATCAGTTTTTTAGCAAAGACATAATGGTGCACAAAGACGTGCACGAAGAATGAATGTGGCATTTGCTGAGTGGCATTGTTACCTAATTACAATGGTTAAAACAATGTAAATCAATCAAACTGATCGTTCAGGGACCCATAACTCCGGCTCGACCAATCGAAAAAGTGGTCTCTGGAAGGTTGAAGTGAAGACCAAGGAAATTTCTGGCTTAGATCATGTTTCAGATTTTCGGTAGGTGCAGTAGATTTTTTCTGAAACCGTGTCACAAAAGAACAAGAACAACAACCACAACAACAACAAGTGACCAGTTTTCAAATTTTGCTTGGCCCCCTACGTTTACTCTTGCACGGAAATGCATAAAGGTTGGGATAAATATACGTTCCATACCTATATGTTATCTGGCCAAGTTTGGTAAAATATATTGAATAGGAATGGAGAAATTAATAGTTTTAGTATTGCTGGAGAGAGGACTTCAATTATATAATATACGGCTATCATTGTGTATGATAAAAATCAAACTGACATCACTCTCTCTACTAGAGTCAATCCATGCTTCATATAGTTTCTTTGACTCCCAGAGCATCACAAACTGATTATTTCCACCAAACTAATTGCAATTGTTGACCCATATCATTCATCACATTCCTCAGCTCGCCTGTGTTTCATCTTATCATCAAACTAGCGTAGAGAGCTAAGTCGCATATCAAAGAACAGAACGCATATTTTTTTTAACGAGCACTGCTGCTTAGTTGAGGCCGGGCGTTTAAACGAAAGAAGAAACAGAACCAGTGTCCCGACAAATTATTTTCTTCTGGAATATGCAATTGACGTTGGCATATTATTTTGGCGTTGTTGCTGTACACTGATGTCCGTTACCAACAACTAAGAGGAACCGATGGGGGAGGAATACAATAGCTTTTATCTTAATTAAGCAGTCATCCTGCGATTTAAATATGGATGTAAGTTTACTTGCAATAGCACTACACACAAACAGTTGTTGAAAGATAATTAAATTACGTTTCGGTTAAGTCTATTTTCATTGCTCTAGCTTGATTTTTTTACCTTCAAATAATTTAAAAACTGGTCTAAAAACTTCACATGACGTCAAAGTTGAATGAGGCAAACTTATCGGAAAGAAACTTGGGTGTAAACAAAACCGAAAAAGACGACATAGTTTGCATCAAACTACACACAGACCTTAAAACTCGTTTTGCTTAAGGCAAATGGTGCCTGCTTTCATTACTTGCAAGTTTTTGGCTGCGTCAGACGGCACTGTATATCTTAATCTACTTACGCTTGTGAAGTAACTAGCAACTCATTCGTTTTGCTTCTACTGACCGGGTGGACAGAAAACGCAGATGTAGAGGTTTTGAAAGGTTGGGAAACATTAGCATTTTGGTAGCACGGAGGTTCATGGCTTCAGCGAGCAAATCAAGAACTTTACTCTACACTAAATCTTTTCAGTGTGCTTCTCACTTTGCACTCTCTCAATATTTCATTTAGCGCTACTCACACCTTTGTAGGGGCTTTTCTTTTGTAGGGCTTTTCTTTGTAGGGGCTTTTCTTTTATATACAAACGTGTAATCAAACAAACAAATCATATGTTTAAAATGACAAGATGAAATCCAGGCTAGCTGAGGAATGTGATAAACAAACTGGGTCATCAATTACAGTTAGTTTAGTCGAAATAACCAGGAAATCAATTTTGTGGGGATCAAAGAAATTATATGAAGCATGGATCGACTCCAGTAAGGAGAGTGATGTTAGTTTGATTTTTATTCTTTTTTCTTAAGCTGAAAGGTGAAACAAGGAACAGTTATTTTTTAGAGTAGCTTGACGTATATTTTGAATGATGTCTGGACCTGGTCTTAGGCCCGGCATCACCTAAAATTTTCTCATAGCTCATAACCTTTTTTTTGTGTGGCCGAGGTTGAATGTCTGCAGTTCATCTTCCGTGTTAAAATTTAAAAAAGTGGCTGCAGTGACTACCTAGTCGCAACCGGTCTTGTGTACACTCCTGCCATTTTAGAAAATGTTGAGGTGCACACCTCTATTACGTACTACAATTATAGCGCTCTCTATTATGTAATCTAAAGACAGTAACCGTCACAATTTCCAATTTAAAACGTGTTAGCTTTTACGCCTAGTTTCAGATTTTTAGGCACAATTAGAGGTTAAAAATTTGTTAGCTTTTAGGCCAAAACTTTACCTGCCGTTTTAATTTCTTAAGTGCAGCTAACGGACAGTTGGTTCAAGAGGACGATTATTCATTTATGCAACACGGTACAGAGATGTTACGTTGTCGTGCCAACATGATTTAGGGCTTAGTTTCGGCTTTTAGGCCTAATTTTTACCTGCTTTTTCAATTTCTTACGTAGCAGCTAACCGGGAGAATTTGGTATGATAGTAAACCCATTCATCCATGAAACATGGTGTCGATATTACTTTAAATGAAGCTAATTTGTGTCATTAAAGAAATCCATTCGTCTTTATGATTGCATGTGTTCCTGTAGCATTCAAAAGGAAATAATAAATGTTTTATTTCAGTGACTTAGGTCGAGAAAGCCTATTAGCTAAAATGGCAACGATGTAATAATTTGCCGTATTTTATAACTAATTTTTGGTCCCTATATCTAACGGGGAAAACATTTTGTCTCTATCTTAGTAGGGTTATAAATTTCAATTCCGTGACCACTTTCTGGCTAGGATGGTTTGGCGGTTGATTTGACTTCTATAGACGTTTTATAAAAAAATTAGCCTCCATGTCCTTCACCAAAATACCGGCATTTTCCGCTAGGGGCTATGGCCGCCAGCCATATTTAGAACGTAAGTTTCAAACCAGACCACCTAGAAGCAAGTAATAAAGCACTTTCTCGGGTAAATTGCGCCCGAGGATTCCAAATCTGAACTAAGTGTGATGTTACAATATCATTTTCATCCAAAAATTCCAAGATGGCTGCCATCCATTAAAGCAAAAACCAATGTTTGTATTTATACGGTGTGGTGGATTTAAAAAAAAATAAATTGCAACCAAAACCATTCCAAGTGTCTCATGTCTAGAATGTCATCCAGTACATTTCCGAAATCTGCCGAAAACCGAATCCGGGAACATTACGAAAAAAAGAATATGCTAATTTGCATTAATTCACATGTCTGGCGACCAAAAAACGGTTTTTAGCTTATAGCATCTAAACCGTTCATCCGATTGTTAATAAAGCGGTTACAAAGTATGTTTAGGATAATATTTCCTGGAAAAAAGGTTTTATTCATATTTTTAGTAAAATTAATGCTTATTACCGAAATTCGTGATTTAAGTTCTATTAGACCGTTTATGTATGCTATGCATACAAGAGAAAGTGTATTTATGCTTGATTCTAGGTGGTCTGGTTCGAAACTTACATTTTGCATATGGCTGCTGGTGGCCATATTTGATTTGGGCCCCTAGCAGAACATGCCGGAATTTTTCTGGAGGGACATGGTAGCTAGATTTTTTATAAAAGGTCTATAGCCATCTGGCTTCGACGATGCACGTCCCTGTTGCAAATGACAGCATTCTTTGGCCCTGGGACCCTAGCATACAATTTGCGAGATTACATTACCATCATTTCGCACATTGCAAGGGACATCAGTCTTTGGTTGCCTCTGGGACCCTAGCACGCAACTTGCGACAAGTCATGCTCGTCGTCCCGCAGCACGGTGCAAGGGAAACCAATCCTTGGC
>JAHWFP010085665.1:9314-21455 GCA_023313725.1 Lithobius niger | reverse complement strand
TATTATCACCATTCGGTCAGTTAGAAAGTGAAGTGTTATGTTGTGCGGTTTTTTTGTTTATCATTTGTATGCCGAGTAACTGAAGGACTGCTTCTGTTCATTTCAGGTCGATTTCCTGCTCACATCCAGGGGTGCCGACACTGCCCACCCCTACTGGCATTTTTTTGGGGGGAGGGAAGTGTCACTTCTCACTTTACCCTGGGGGGGGGGGGGAGGACAATCGTTGCGTTACCGCATTACCGCCATGATTTAAAAAACATCTTAGGTATAAGCAGAACCGTCAACAAAATCTGCGCAAAACAAAATTTATTAATCTCTGTAATAAAAGCGATAAAACGGAAGTAGAAGAGGAAGAGAAGGAAGTGACGTGAATTGTTGTTGACTGTCCTGTAATAGTTTCTTTTTGCAAGTATGAATAACGCCGAGAATATTCATTCTTTGCACGGTAGCAAAGAAAAAGGACGAACGTATAGCAGGATGAATGCTATTGCCGATGCTCTATAACAATCAGTAAAAAATGAAATATTACGTCACATTATTTATTATATGTTTTTAAAATTGTTGCATTTCGTTATGTAACAGGTCCGACGGAAGAAAATTAAAGGTGGGTCAGCCGAGCAAGTTACTTGCAGTGGGCTCAAGTGTCATAGTAAACACTGTTAGAACAGCTGCTACGATGCTCAATTTAAGTGCTCACTTTAGCTTGTCGCGGAATTGTTTAACTGTTAATTGCACAAAGTGAATTACGAATCCTTCAGAATTCAGAATAATTTTTCGACGTCACAAGATGAGAAAATTAAAAACAACAAAATGTATGACTGAAAAAGTGGAGCGGCTATGGCCGGTCCCCGTCCGTCGGTCCTGTGTAGTACAGCCTCATGGTTAAGGGTTCAGCACTATAAATCTAAAGGTTGTGAATTCGAATCCCGTCCAAGCAGCGAAAATGGGTTTGAGACATGTGGTAGATATAGGTAACACTAGACAGGTGTAACTTAAGTGTTAATGATACATCACCTTCGTACGTGGTAGTGTTGGGCGGTATACCGGTTCTCACGGTGTACCGCGGTACCAAAAATGCAACGGTACCAAATACCGTGCCTTGTTAAAATACCGGTATTGTTTTAATATGAAAAAAGGCGCTAAAATTATAACAATAGTTCAGTCAGTCCTTGTGTTGTAGGGCTCAAAGCAGTGTAATAATCAGTTAAAGATCAACAATGGTATAATTGGAATTCTAAACAATGTTCAAAAGTGGAGCCAAATTTGTGTAACTTTGATGCTACAACCAGTGTAAGAACCAACAGAAAAACAAAATTGAGTTCAAAGTTCAGTAGCCTACTTGACGATTATTTTTTGTGTGTATTTTTTTGAATGGGGGAGGGGCTACATAAATGAAATTGATGTTTCCATTTCCAACCTTAATTAGTTTGATAGGCTACTTAAAAAAATACCGTTGGTCCCGGAGGTACCGAAGGAAGTACCGCCAAATTTTAAGAACCGTTAAATACCGAGTACCGCGGTACCTAGGCTGGTACCGGCACCGTCACAAAAATTTCGGATACCGCCCAACACTAGTACGTGGTCTATATAAGGTTGTAGAATTATTGAATTATTGAATTTATGTTTTCAAATAAGAAAATAATATTTATTTTGCTTACTGAAGAAGAATAAGATAAACTTTCCTTGCAAACACTGGAAGCGGACATGGCGAGGGAAGTGACGTCACAGACCACCTCTCGCGTCCTTGATACGTAACCCCTGGGGTACCCTGGACTACACATCGTCCTGGATACGTAACGCCCTGGGATCGTCATTTCGTCACCATGTTTCTCCACATTTGCTAATAGACGCTCTTCCAGCATTTATTATCTCAGTAAAAGAGGGTGTAAAAGGTTATTTTCTAAGAAAATCCGACGTAGCAACCAAAAGATGGTGTGGTTAAGGCTGAACTACTCTTCGTACGGCACTTCATATAAAGTTGAAACTTTTATGGACATGACAAGGAAACGGTAAATAAATTCAGTGGTGCTGACACCCTCTATTTGGGGTAGAATCGGGCAGGTTAGCTTACTTCACTTTAGAATCCACCTTTTCAATTTCTTAAGGCAAATCCTAATAATCGATCATATTTTGAGGGATTTTCGCTAAATGTCTCCCGTTTGTAAGCAGTGATTCATGGCTGAAGGGTGGGTGGTCTACTACCTCAACAGCTGACCGCAGTGGACAATGGTGTCTGGGTCGGTTACAGCCTCAGTTCATAAAAGATGTTAAGAGGCGAGAGGATATTTCACGTCTGATAATCTCACATACCTTGGTGCCAGTGAAAACACGCTGTACAATATCCAAATATGCATGTCTGTCAAAAATTAAACGGAAATTGCTACAATTTTTTTTACTGTTTGGGGAATACTTGTAGATTTTTTTTCCAAAACTTCACTTGATCACGGCGAACCAAATATTCCTTGCGCTTGAAGGTATTGATCATCGGAATGAACAGTGAGTTTTGAAAAATCTTTCATTTGCTTTCGTGGGTGGGCAGAAACGACTTAATCACAAGATAACTAGAACTGCACTTTTAAATTTTTTGTTTGGAGGGATACCGAAGCTACCGAAGTTATATAATTTTCGTTCAATTTTTTCTTATAGTTCTGTTTCCGGCGATTGGTACAGACTCATGGTACAACCAGGGGTGAATAAAAGCCATACTGGTCCGCAGGACATACTGTAAGTGGGAGTAGCCAATCCATGTTGTTGTAACTTTCGATTTGTGTACCACGAACTGCACAAGCCCGTCTGGGAGAGAAGCAGCTGGTTTCAGCTCCAAACCAGTTGATTTAACGTTGCCAAAAGCTTATTTTATCAAAGCACTGCTAGGAAGGTTTAACTTCCTGGCACGCACAGAACTGGCGTAGAGTCGGGAGGCAATACCGCAATTAGAACGCCAGTCGGCCTTGGCTCGAGAAACAAAATGCCTTCCCCGTTTTTTAAGTTTGTTTAAACGCTAGTTGGAGCGAATTGACACATGCTTGGACTATTCGCAACACAAGGGACATTTTTCTCATATATTTATCAGGTAAAAACCCACACAGCGTAATCTTTAACATTCGTTTTCTGAAAAAATAAAAAGGACACACACTAGTTCGACAACTGGCCGCATGAGGTCATGCATGACTAAGCACGAACGATGAAACAAAGGGTAGATTCACTTGAAGGCTGCCACACACACATTTTTTTGTATTCACTTTTCGAAACCAAAAAATATTTGGTATCCTTTTTTTTTTCAAAACTGTTAAAACTGTTTTAAGGGCATGTTTTAAAGTGACACCCGGCCTACCTTATAACAGCTACGCGCAGATCGCCATCCGCGCATTTATCAGAGCCAAGGATCGGCTGATGTCTCGGTTGGCTTTGGGAATAGTACAAGAAACAGCATCAACTTAAAGATTGTGTCGTCACAAACCGGAATGATTCTCTTATTTTAACATCACAATTTATAATTTTCTAGGCTAGTATCTAATAATTTTGCTTCGGCGATCTATTGGAATAATTAATTTAATTTTTACCGTATTAAGTCTTTTAGATTTTTGATTTCATAGTAATTATTAAAAAATTAGCATATGCACACACAGAGATGAAACGTCATGATTATCGTAAACGTGCAAAGCATCATATACGTGAAGGATACAGAAAATAAAGTTAACAATTATTCAACAGAAAATCTCCTAGACGCCACATTTTAAAACGGATTTTTAAATGCTCACAGAATTAAAGGTTAAGCGCCAGAAGCACAACAACAAAACATCGAATTAAAATTTTTTTTTAAAGTGCATACAAAGAGGAGTGAAATATATTAATCAATCTCAAAGAAAACACGTGTAAAGCAAAAACAAACAATTTACAGTCAATGTATAGTAAGTACAGTCAAAATATAGTCAACAATTGGTATCGTTCAAAACCTATTTTGAATTGTTGAATCATGTAGAGGCTAATAGTCAATACTTATAGCAATAAATTGCAGACCCCAAAAAAAATAAATAATAGTAATAATTTTTCTGCATGTATTTTTGACTGTCGGCAATCGTCTAGACTGAAGGTCATACACTTGACGTCATATATAATTTTGTTTTTATAACCTTCACGGGGAAAGGGTTTTAAAAAAGGGCGAAATTAACGTAATGTCATTCCGAATGACTCATTCGTGTCCAGATCCTAAGTTTACAGCGTGAAAACTAACCAGGCAAAACCACACAAGTTTATAAAACTAGAAAAACTGTAAATTTAACACAGTGAAGGTATAAAAAGAAAAGAAAATGATTACAATAATGTGTATGCACATATTCCTAGAAAGAAAGGTAAAAAGCAAAAGGCGGAGCTGTCCATTCATTATTTATTTCGCTCAATGACCTGACCGCTTCAACACCTGCTGGCTAAAATATAGAATATGTGTACGGAAATGATCAATTGGTCGTTACCTTCATCTTTCGTTTTATGGCCTGAATTCATCAGCAACGATAATCAGAAAAAGGGAATCAAACTTGAATATCCCTTTAACTTCGAGCCAACTGCGCTACTACTCAAGTACAATTGCCCTTGGTATTAATAATAACAAAATTGCTTGTTGTGACGGCAAATAAAATGTTTTACTGGCCAACAAAACTAAAAAAAATTACGATGACCAACATTAAACGAAGAAATTCAATGGATCCACCAATACAAACAGCTAGGAATGACAACTGAGTAACAAATATGACGAAAAAATGTCATGAGCTGACGGAGCCTGGGAACTGAACCCACAGCTTTGGATTATATGGCCAATGCAGTGCAACACATATGCTAACTCGACACTATCATAATCGTTCCAAACTTGACATATCAATTAACTAACGTCAGTAACACTGGATAACAAACAGACGCCAGGGGGTGCTTGAACTGCAAATCTCCGACACTGGAAAAACATACACTTGGCTACAACGAGGTGAGCAATATTATGATAGTGTCGAGTTAGTGGCCTAGTGCATTGGAAGCTCAAACCAAAGACCCGGGTTCAATTCCCGGTCTTACCGCGTGGCACGTGAAAGTTTTTCGTTATAATTGCTGCTCACTAGTATTGGTTACAATGTGTTTCTTCGTTTAATACTAAAATTTACAAATAATTTCCGTTTTTTTTTTTACCCAAGTACAAAAAAAAAACTTGTCTTATGTTTCGCCTCAAAACTTCAACAGCATCAGACATCAAACACCAATACTCGGCTACACATACTAGCTTAAAACCCGTCTAAAGACTTTCAACAAGTTTAGGCAGCAGTGCTTTTAGGCAGCAGTGCTTACACCAATTTTAACACCTCTTCTCCAATGACGTCAGTGTGTGTCTTTACGGGAAAAACAACCTACCTTCACACCACTGGATAACGCAGGAAATAAAGCATTAATACCATACAATTAACATTTCTTGAAGAATACTAGTGGACGGGTACACTCTATAATTTTCCACCATTTTTGACGAGTACACCCTTTAAATATCCTCCATATTTGATGGGTACACCCTACAAATTTCCGCCATTTTTGACGGGTTGACGGGATAAATATCCACCAATTTTGAGGAGTCCATCCTATAATTTTAACGGGTATATACCCTATGAATTTATGTCAATTTCGATGGGTACGCAATACAAATAGAACGAAAAAAAACCTGACTCGTTTCTTCGTGTTTTTCAGCCTCCTTTAGTTGCTTCCACTTCACCTGTCATTTAGGCCTTGGTTAGGTTGTTGACATCGTCCAATTTAGGTGTATATGCTAGTGTGTCACCCACCAAGAACCAACAACAGCATCACCGTTCGTTCTATTCACGTAATGCCTGTATAAATTAACGTGGGGCTTGAACAGCAGGCTGCAGTTTGGCAAGTATCCTTAATTATTATTCAAATTTATTTTAGACAGTTAAATACTAGTCATATATGTGTTACAACACTCGCAGAACTTTCTATTTACCAAATGTGATCTCCCTTCGGGACCCCTTCCTTCAAGCACTTGGCGTGCGCGTGAATTATTGGTTTCGAAGCCCTCCACGTTTCACACCTGTCGCCCCTTTTGGTGGAATGGGCGAGCAAAGGTTAAGTGGGTTACGAAGGGCGACCTAGCAGGTTCCATTATTTATAAGGGGGAACGGAAAGGGACTAAATTAGGCAGAGTACGCCAGGAAACACTTTAATGACACCATTTGTTTAATAGCCGAGACCAAGGGCCAGCCACGCGCCGGAAGTATGGCTAACAGTGTAACACGGACACTTCTTCTATACAGATTTTTTATTAACGTCATCATCAAGTAGCCTATAACAATATCAACGTTCTTTCCCATACTGCTTAACAAATGAGGTGTTTATTTATGGCATGATGTAAGGTGCGTTGCTGGGGTCCATGACTGTTATATTTTCAGGTATAGTATCTTTGTTGATTCTAAATCTTCTCTTTTCTTGCTTTTTAATTAATTTTCATCAAGCAGTTGCACGCTCTGCTACGTTTGCAGAGTTGCGACACTATGGTGTAAATAAACGCAAATGAAATTTCGAGAAACTTGACAAGTTTTTCAAACCATAAGAAAAGCGAACAGAAATACAAACACTATTTCATTTATACAAAAAATTGCACGCGATATTTCCCGTTCCCCCCACATCCAACTTCCGTTGACTCTCCTATACAAGTTTGAGCACGTATGAGAAAGTATGAGTAACTGGTGGGAATTTCATTAACAACTCACTAACATCAAAGAGTATTAGATAACAGGTAAAAAGTTAACTTCATAACTAAATCAATCTAAACATCGAATCGTGCTTATAACTCATTTGGAAGTGCTTAGCTCTCGCTCAAAATAAGCCATTCTGGTTATGGTGTATTCCGTTGTTTAGGTTGCACTTTTAACGTCTAGTGGCGAATACGGAACTGGTTGAATGTTGGGATTAAACAGGACGGAAAGTCAAATGGCCTTGAAAAAGGGTTTTATAAATACAGATGCAAACCTATATACGTTGCCTTTTGGACTTAAATGTCAGCCTGCCTGAGCGGGTAATCGAACCCACGACTTTTTAAACCAAATGCCGAGTTTCTACCACTGTGGTATAGTGTCAGTATGGCTCAGTGGGAGGAACTTAATAATAATAATACTACATTTATAACCAAAAATAGGCAAAAGGAAGTCATGAAGGGATGCTCAGTATCCACTAACACCTGTCCTGAAAATTATAATTACAGGCAAACAATTAAAACAAGTAAAACAAGTAACTGAACTAATATATTAATATAGAAAAAAATATGAATAAAAAGCAGGTGCCTGCTAAAAAATATTACCATTACACTATTGCAGTAAAAGTTAAATTCAGAAATAATTAAAAATTTTTGAAAGATCAATCTTTTTAAGAAGACGTCTAAATTGCTATAGACTGGTGGAGTTTATCACCTCCGATGGTAGGGAGTTCCACAGATGCACCACACGGTTTGAGAAAAAGTACTTTCTGCAATTTTTTTTTACTACTGCTAGCCTACTGTTAGTTTAAAGATATGACCTCTAGTATACCCATTACCACGAATACAGAAAAAAGAACTCTGTGTTTGCCTGGTTTCAAAAAATCGTGGGTTCGATTCCCCACTCAGGCAGTCTGACATTTAAGTCCGAAAGTTTAAGTCATAAAACTCACAGTGTAGTACTATTCACGAAAGTGACATCGTTGCCCTAATATTGGCATACTTGAATGAAAGAAAACCGCTTCCCTTAAGTGAGATGACCATTCGGCGACAAGTAAAGCTTTGGTTTCTATAACTGTGGAAGTGAAAATGTCAAGTGAGGTCTTTTTAGTCAAGCATGGTAATTATTTTGCAGAAAAAAAACAAAAGTTCTCGATGAAGTAAGAGAGTTGGAGTGTGGCAAAATTAACACGTGTAAGATTGCCTATATTTAAATTATCAATCAACAAACGAAGCCGCTGACAACTAATGACTGTAATCACTTCACTCCTTTTGGCAGTCAAATTAACTTTTTGTCTATCGATTAGTCTCTAATTACGAATAAAGAAAATGAAACGACAAATGGCTTTCATATATACTGTGTCTCGTCTGCATTCAAATCCAAATAACTCATGGCAAATGAAGAGCAATTTCTCAAAACTCAATTAACTCAACACGTATTAAATGACAATGCATGAGTGACTACGCAATACAATCCGCCATCTGTTCTTTAATTAGGTTTGACTCCGACAACTTACTTTTTTTTTTTTTTGCTACCGATATCCCTTTCACTAGCCCGATAAATCTTAGTAGTTTCCAGTCGCCATTTTGTTTAATAATGTTCTCAAGCTCAAAACCTACTTGCTTTCGTGGTCTTCTTCTACAAATCATTCCCTTTTAAAGTCCCTTCCCTCCTGAAAGTCATTTCCTTTTAAATCATTCCCGTCTAAAATCTCTAATCTCGAATCTAATCACGAATCTCTAAGTCATGCTTTATATTATCATAATTGTAGTTATTAGCTCTTAGTGGAATAGACTAGAATAGCATAGAATACACCAGAATAAAGTAAAGAGATGGCGCAGAGTTCAATTCAGGTTTCATCGTAATAACGTGCAGTGACAGCGATATAACTGAATCGTTTCAGTTAAAAAAATTGTAAAAGAAATAATGATAAAAAAAAATTTACGACGTAAATACATTTCCTAAACCGTGCAATAAGATGATGTTGGGATTTTTCTTTGAATTTTAATTGTTGAACGTTGTTACGGCATGTTGCCTTCGGTAAGGCCACGAAAAGTAAATACCTTGGTTTTCATAAAAAACGAATTAGAATTCACTCGAACGAAATGAACTATTTGAACTCCAATTCCAAGGAACAAGGACTGTTATACTAGCCTTACATGCCAACATGTAAATCACTAATAATAATACAAAAAAAAGGTTAGCTATCTCATTAAAAATACACAACTGCAATCACATACACGTACATGAAACAGACTAAAAAAAATGACACAAACACATACAAAACAAAGGTCAACAACAAAACGCCCACAAAATTGAGTGATTAAAAATACACACACAAAATGAACAAATAATCACTCACACGAAATAGAACTAAAACTGAGACCAATAAACAAACACAAAACTACCTTAACACTCACACGAAATTGAATATAAAAGAACAAACACAGACAAATTTTAAAAAACGCCTTATAATACACAAATTAATCACAAACATGACACATTTCAAATACAAACTACGTACACTTTCTTTTTGAAATAACCAGTGATTAAAAAGAAACCTTGTTCCCGGGAATTGGAGTTCAAATTATAGCTCGTTTCGTTTGAGTGAACTCTTTTCGCGCTCGCTATTTTTATTCATTTATTGAAGCATAAAAGTTACGCGGTCAGTAATGATTAATGCGGGCGCTTATGAGAACAATGTTCAAAAGGAGGGGCCAAGGGGGTTGCGGCCCCCTCCAAAGCAAATAAACTTGTAAAAACTGCCGAAATTGTTGAAAAAACGCAGTTAAATTACTGCAAAAATGCACGAAAACTTAGACAAATGTTCCTGCATCCCCCTCCTAGACTTCGTTCAGGATCCGCCCTTGAACGGGATTTTTTTTCTCGCCATGGCACGCCGTATATCATGTCAGTCGCCTGATACTCACTACCCTTATCTAGAAAAATACGATAACTAGAGATCTTATTCTGTTATTACATGAAAACGTTACTTTGTCACCAATCGTTACTTTATGTCGTCCGGTCTTGATAGATCCCAATCAAACGAAGTTTCGTCCGTTTCTGTTAATTTCTTAGTTGTCCTCAGATGCCTCAAAAAACGGTTATCAGTTCACCGGTAACGGGGTGGCCCGCGCCGGCATTCCGCCGTTGGGGCCGAAATGGCGGGGGAGGATCAACAGTTATGAAAAATGTGACGGGGGACGAGGCGCTAGAAAAAGGCAACGTTTTCGTGTAGGTCTCCAAAGGCAGCCTACTAGTGCTCATGTCTGTTACCTGAATAGAACGGACGTTGATGTTGTCCTTGAATCTTGGCGGGTGACGTAACAGCATTACAATTTTTTTTTCAATCAGACTTATTCTAATACACAATATTATATCGCGGAAAACGAACAAATTGTGGCTGTTCTCAAGCTGAGTCAACCTCTTGGTATGTAACATTTTTATATACGCTTGTTGATTGCATCGATAGGGATTATTGATTCCAACTATTCAGCATGGAACGCATCTCTTCGCTGTTATCTTTGATATGATAATTGATATGAAACGAAGGGCTAATTTGCTCCAGCATAATGAGCTTGCAATCGTGTTTATTCCGGTTTGAAAAAAAAAATTTTAAATAAAAAATGTTGCCTTACTTTTTTCTTCCTCTCTTTTTTTTCCTTTTGGATTTGTTTTCCTCTACTTTTTTTTACGCACTTTCAACTAGAGTGAAAAGCATGGGAAAGAGTCAGTAAGGCAAAGTTGTCTTGCTAAAAAAGAAGCTGCCAGCCAGTGAGCCATGTGAAAGTTGGCCGAGTTGATTAAGGCGGCGAAGGCCTCATTTACAACACTTGAGCATTGCATAATTTGTATTCGTTTGTTGACTGACTTGCTAGTCATGATCGGTTTGTTGGATTGTTGATTGGAATGTTGTCAGTTTATTGGTATGATGGTCGGTTGATGGGTTGAATGGAGCACAGGAAAAAGGCACAAAATGGTGAATACTGTAAAAAATGTCCATGGCCTTCGCATATTCCAGCAGCGATTTTCCGGCAGTTCTGATTGGAGAGGTTTGAAGATGTTTCGTTCCCGCGCGGCTCCCCACAGTTCTGACTGCACACGCCAATAGTTTCATTCTTCCGTTACCCCGGCAGTGAGTTTCTGACACTTCTGACTGGGAGGAGGCTTTACTTTGTTGCGCACCCCCGGAGTTTCATTCTTCGAATATCCGGCAGTCATTTTCCTGTCCTTCTACTTGGGAACGCTTAGGATGTTTATTGTTTTCGCGTGTACGGCCCTCCGCAGTTCTGATTGCGTATGCCAGAGGCACCACTGCGAGATGTGCAATTCATTCTGATAACGTGCACTCGATCATGCGAACAATAAACGATAAATACCCAGAATCAATAAATTCCAGTATGTGAACGAACAATGAGGGCTATTGTTCAAATGGACTGTACTAAAACGATGTGCTTAGCACCGAAACACATCATTTTAAAAGCATTCCTTTGTAACTTTTTTCTTTACGACTATTTTCTGTGATTTTCTGTGACGCAGAAGCCTTCACTTGTTCTGTACACACAAAGATCACAGTGCCACCTTCATTGGGGGGCGAAATGGAAGGCCGTAATCTAACGACATCCCGAAACATGGCAAGCCCAACGAAGGTAGCACAGCGATGGTGGTATTTATAGAACTAGTGAAGCCCACAGCCTAAAACAATGAAGGTGCCTGTGTTTATATCAATGTTTATTTACATTAACCCGAATGTTTATCATGAAAACCAATTATACCTCAATAGAGACGATTTTACAGTTGGGATGGAGTATAAGGGGGGGGGGGGTGTCGCACCCCTCCAATGTTTGGTCAGCTGGAAAACGCAAAACGGTTGGAAAAATTAATTAACATTTTGTTTTTCCTATAGGCCTGGTCACACCAACTTGTAAAACTGAACAGCTAAAATTTACGTTTGCCTAAAATTAAACAAAAGAAACTGCAGTGTGAAGATGGAAACAAACACCCGGTCTTCACTGCATTTCCTGGATTCTAACATTGGTGTTTGTTTATATTTTTATAATAAAATTTCATGTTAGCTTTGCAGATCTACTAAAGAACCCAGATGGGCCATAGCACGTACAACACACTTTTCTGTCTTGCTATAGAATGAGAACTAGATAAAAGAGGAAAATATACTCTGGGATTAGCAGACATGTACCGAGTCGGCAAATTTGGGCAAATTCAGTAAATCGGCCGATTAAACCAATAGGCAAATTAAAAAAAAAAGTCGGCAAATCTAGTTACACCCCTCCAAGTATTATAGCCATGTCTCGAACAGGGTGGGATTTAGGATTTTGTCGCCTAGAGGCTATACACGTTCTGCTGACGACGGGGGGGGGGGGGGGGGGGGGGGGGGGGGGGGGGG